>JAYRBW010060752.1:0-10630 GCA_036023295.1 Invenusta paracnida | reverse complement strand
GCCCAAAAAAATAGTAATAGTAAAAAAATTATTACTCTAGAATGATTCTTGAGTAATAGTAAGAAAATTTATTACTCGAGATTCTCGAGTAATAACGATGACCTAAAAAAATTGGCATTTGGTGTTAGATAAAAAATATCAGAACAGTTGGTTGGCCGTAAATCAATATATTTTAACAAGAGTAAAGCGTGCAATTGTTGCGGATCTATTTTTTGACACTATCTATATGAATAACAGATTTTGGTTCAACTTTTCAATGTTTTAAGCCACCATTATTGGTTTTCAAAATAATTTTGTGGTAATGAAGCTGGTTTACTAACATTCATCATTTGGTTCTACCACTTGTATTTGATCAGTAACTTGTTTGCAATGCTCTTTGCTGCTATGTAATGCAAAATGCAAACCATTAAAATATAATAGTGTGTTTATCAATGTTATGGGATTATCCCCACCAAAAACACCCTTTACCCATATTAAAGTTTCTTTATTTTCCGAAATAACTTTGGCTTGTTTTTGCACTCTACCAACCCCATTGCTTGTTGATTCTCTACATGAAAGATCAAGAATGGAATGGAAATGGTGAAAGTTTGAGTCTTTGAATAAATTAACATTCTTTCCTTGTTCACCCAAAAAAGAATTCAAACCAGCAACTAATGCAACTAAAGTATTATTAGGATAATGAGTACCATATTTTTTCAAACTTCATTAATAAATTTGGCATGCCAATAGTCTAACTTGCATAAGTCAAGCAGCAAAAGACTTTCCTTTGTAGGAATATTCCAATATATATTGGTGTTGTCATTTGGATGCAAATTACAACAATATGACCATTTCTCAAATAAATTCATGGCCCATTTATTTCTGTTCTTTGTTCCTTTTGGTATTGAGTCAATCTTCTTCAGTTTTAGTTAAGGATATAAGTGGAGTCACAAAGAGGATCACTAATTGTAGTGACAAAACAATTGGCAGTTGTTGATGACTGGATTGATTGATGGGGAACAATGTTATAAATGGTTGAAATGTGCAGTGGTGTTGTACTTGAATCTAAGGTAAAATCTTCATTATTATTAAACAAATCTATTAAAAAGGAATCATTCAACAAATCATATTTGTTTGGAATAACCTTTGGTTCTTGGTCACCAACATAACCATTTTTGGGATAGGTAACTAATGGTATTATCTTACCAGCTCCGTTATCCGTTCACTACATAATGTTCCATAATTAATTTAGACTAAAACAAATGAATTGATTTAATGCAAATAAATAATATTTAAAGTAGGTAATTGATTTAATGCTAATATTTTCCAAGGTTTATATTTTTTATCTCCAAATATCGTGGGCAAGATTACAAAAAGACATAAGTCGATTTATCAAAATGTTGAAACATGCAACTTACGTCTTTTTGTAAACAAACCAAATTAATTTCAGAAACTTACGTCTTTTTAAGATATACTTTTTACTTCAAAAAGCATTATTATGCTCATTAATGAAATCAGGATAGTAAAAATATACTGCTGAATATCACAATTCTGAAAAATATGAATTTAAAAAAAATCGACTTACGTCTTTTTGTTATATTGCCGACGATATAAACCTCAGATTTTTATGGCAAAAATCTTAGATTATAAAGTATATAGAAAGCTTTCATTGGTCTAACAAAAATATATTTTCTAAAGACCCCAAAAGCATTCTTTATCTTATACATATATTCATGCAACATTGCAACTCATAATTCATTGCACTTGCATTCATATTAATATATTATATAGAATATAAGTATAGTATATATTGTATTATATTGCATGTATATATATTCATGTAACTCATAAATTATAATTACTTGCACTTGTGTTATCATATAATATATTATTGTAGTCTAATATTATACCATTGGATAATTATCATAATTAGGTTCAGATGTATGTACAAATCCTATCTAACAAATTTAAAATGTATGTAGATATACTTTTGATTGGTTCAGTTTTTTCTTTGATATATCATTTTTTACAACATTGTATATAAGTCAACTTCACTACAGAAATGTTCAGTAATAGTGTTTATGCGGGTGGCATAATGGTTAAAAAGGTCATGGTTCTAAAAGTCTGATTTGAATTACTATAGCACATCCTAATATGTAATAAATAACAAGTTTTCATAAGGATTGAGTTATTAGCATTATTATACAGCAATTATTACTGTGTGTTATTACCTATATTCTGTATTATTTACAGCTATTATATACCATTATACCTATGTATTCCTATATACAATATATTTATTGTGTTCTAATTGAGTATAATTGTTAATATACAAAAAGTATATAATTGTTATTTTTCATTTTTTGACAAATTTAGGGCAGTATGCAAGTTCATATTTAGGAACTCCTCAAGACAATACAACAATAGCCCAAGATGGTATAATATAAAACAATAAAGTATCAGGTGGGGCATTATGGTAATAAACTGGAGTGAAAATTCATGGTAAAGCTCTATAATTGTATTGTTTTGAGGAGTTCCTCAGATTAAAAAAACGAACTTGCATACTGCCCTTAATATCAACTGCACATTTTTATTTTAAAATCAAGCAAAAGTAAAACATTTAATCCTTTACAGGAGATGGTTAATTAAAATATTATGTACATTTATACAAAATACACATATAAGTATAAAAATATAGATGCAAACAAAAATATCATTGGGTACCCAATGCATTTAAATACATACAGTATTTACAGTTAAAATATTCAGACATGAGAATTATCCGCTGTGCGGCAGATTTCCACCATGGGTGAAGTGATTTTGGTCACTCTTGTGATTAATTCATTTAAAACTGCTGTAATAATGTAGGGGGGGGGTGTATTTGTATGTTATGTGTGAAAATGAGTTACCAAACTTTTATTATTGTGGTTTATATTTTATCTGCGAATCTTTTGGGAGTAAACATCTATTTTTTTCTCAGCAATATTGACAAAACTTGGTTCTATAATTCTATTATGTAATACAAATTATATCAGATCAGTTATTACTGCCTAGTAGTTACTGCTACATTTGAATACCAATCTGGTGCAATGGTAGACCCAAGTTTTACACAAGTATCAAGGCCTATCTGCTGTCATGTTCATTGGGCTGTCCTGCTTCCATGGACCCATGATCGAATCATCATTCAATGTGATGGGAGATGTTATTGACAATAAATCGTGTCATATGAACATGGAAACATACTCTGCATTTCAAACTGTAAAATATTATCTCCGACATACAAAACATACATCTATTTCTTTGTATTCTACCCCTAATATTGGGGATAAAACTCTGTGTCAAGCTGTTGGTAATACTGCTTCAAATTTTGCTGTCAATAAGAAAAGTCTCAAGGCGCACCACTTACAATGTTTGGTAAAATTTGACTACACCCCATCTCTTCTATCTGCAAAAAAGACTTGTGATGCTATCACCCTTGTCGAGAAGCAGGCCAAACTAAAAAGGGACAAAGCCATCACAATCTTGTCAGCTAAGGGTAGAAAATTATTGCATTAAGAACCTTCAAAACATACTTTTTCCAGTGTGAATCACTTCAGTGTTTCTATCTTTACTAATACTCTTTTGTTTATAATATTACTTTTACGATTTTGTTTATCTACATTATTCACATTTTATTTAAGGGTCTATTAAAGCCAAATCTAAATTGTATGTTTTATTTTTGATTAGTTGTGTTTAAGTAACATTCTTTATAGTATTATAGACACAGACTTGTTTATCAGTTCCTTTTTAACCTGTTCAGATATCAATAATTCATAGGTGTAGCAAGAAACTTTGTACTCTAAAAAACTACACACACAATTTTAGGTCACATCAACACAAGTAAATTCCACTGTACATGTAAACTATATATATATTATCTGTACTATAGTATTTATGACATTAACATACTGTAATTCTATCTCATACTGCAAATATTAAATCATATAGTTTTCTTTTTCATTATTATTTTTTAATGTGTCTATTTAGCTTTATTATAAAGTATAAAATCTCATACTGAAGCATTCATATATGGTATGCACAATTATTAAAAAAAATATTGTGTTGAAATATGCTGTATTTTGCATTTTAGCCTATTTTAAAAACTGGAAGTGAACCCATGAAAACAGTTAAAACATACTTGTGGGTAGGATTTGTCTAAATTTCTCTTTTTTTGGGGGGCTTAGCTGTTAGAGGTTTACAATTTTCCCGCCATACCCGCAATAAACAATTACATATATGAAAAATTGTGATATATTATATTATTTTTGATTAATAGTTATGCATTACTTTAAGTAGTTGAGTGCTCACATTATATATAAATTTGAATGATAACCATATTAATTAACAACATTTATATTACTATAAATATAATTAATTATGATATACAGGGTGTGGCAAAAGTAACAGAACCCATTAAAAGTTAGAAATTATAAAAAGAAAGACAATATTAAACAGGATCAATCATTTATATTTTGGAAGAAATTAAATAACTATATTACAAAATTGAACAATATTAACTGTTTTTATGACAAATGCTCAAACTGTTTACCATTTGCTGTGTGATACAATTCCAATTCCAATAACAATGAACCACACTATGAGTTACCTTTTGATAGAGCTCGGGAGTAATACTCTGCCACTCGTTTTCAATGCTCGCTCTTAGCTAGGCGATTGTCCGTGGTTTCTGTGTGTAAACTTTATTCTTTAGCACTCCCCACAGGAAAAAATCTGGAGGAGTTAAGTCCAGTGAACGAGCTGGCCACTCAATAGGTCCCCGATGTCCAATCCACTGACCTGGAAAAAAAATGGAGTCTAGCCATTCCCTCACTTTCATACCATAGTGAGGAGGGGCTCCATCTTGTTGAAAGAACATTTCTTCTAAATCAAGATGTGAAATGGCAGGTATAAATTGTTATTTTAGCATGTTGAGATATCTTTCCACATTAACAGTATTTTCAAAAAAGAAAGACTGTCCAATAAGTCTGCACTACAGATACCTCCCCAAACTGTAATTCCAGGAAGGTTGAGCTCATGTTCCAAAGTTTGATGTGGATTCGAGTTAGACCAATACACACAATTATGTCAATTGACTTTGCCATTTAATTCGAAAGAAGCTTCATCAGTCCAAATGATTTTATCTACAATATGGGGATCTGTTTCTAAATAACTAAAAAAAACTTCACAAAACTGAAACACATCTTCATTAAGTGCATGCAGAGCTCGAGGGCGATATGGCTTCAAACCCAATTCTTTCATGATATGGCCAATACTTTGCCTTCAATACAGTTCAAGCTCTACTTCGGCATGGCGTTGAGATTTTGTAGGACTATGTACATAAGTAGCAGCCACAACATCTGCATTATCTTCAGTCTGTGATGTTCTTGGCCTACCAGATCGAATTGCATCTGCCACTGATCCTGTAGCTTCAAACTTCTAAACCAGACTAAATATTGTTGATTTTGAGGGACATAGAGTTGCAAACCTCTCAGCCCAATTGTCTTCTATGAACTTATAATTGTTGTGTTGATAATAATTCTTTATTAAATAAATCTTCTTCATTTAATTCTAAACGTCTTGCTGCAGCCCTGCCAAACAAATTCTGTAGACATATTACAACTATTTGGACATATTGTTAGATTCAAAATATCAAATTGTAATTTAAACAAACCAGAATAAATTTAGTGTTGAAATCATAGAAAATTCTAAATACTTTAATTGAGTCACCTATGTACAATTATATACGTATTCTATTAAAATATATTAATTGACATATAAACTTTAAAAATTATTTTACTTACTGGTTTACTTCTATCTTCATTTGACATTTTTCAAGGATTGCATAATAAATTTCTTGAAAATTGTTTATGTATAATTATTTAAACAAATTCACATTCGTTTTTAATTTTTAAAGTTGCTATTTTTATTTTTTAATGACAAGTGTAAAAATATTATTAATATATTAATATGCCACGCCAATAATATAAAAGTATAATTTCCACATATATCATATGCCATGCCATTTATTGAAATGTAAAAAAAGCCTGTGCCAGTGCGCTGGTAACAATATTTTATAAAAAATCTTTGTGCCATGCCAATAAAATGTTCTGATGCCTGAGGTTTCCAGGGTAATGGGTTTTGATTCCACATGTGTAGCTAGTAGGTACCTACCTATTGTATTTGTAAAGCTGAAATAAGGGTCGAATTCTTAAACATTCCTTGAGCGCTCCTTGAGTTGAAGGAGTTCCTAATTTAGTTAGGACGTCCTTGGCGGTATGCAGAAATCATCCTTGAACTCAAGGAGCGCCTAAATCTCAAGGAAATGCTAACTTTTCAAGGAAAAATTCAAGGAAGCGCTTAACCTACCTTGAATGGTCCTTGAACTGTAAAAAATGGATAGACATGAACGAATTCGGTTTATTCAACGTTTACAGTTGAGATTACCAGTACAAAGACGGATTGTAAAGGATAAATCCAATCCCTTACACGAATATACAGAAAAAGAATTTAAGGTTAGATACCGGTTTACCAAAGAAACATTCCTTACTTTATTTCATGAGCTAAATTTGGAATCTGCAAAAGACAACAGAGGATCACCAGTACCTCCAATAATACAAGTGGCTGTTGGTTTGAGATATTTCGCAACTGGGTCGTTTCAGGTACATATAACAAATATGAATATTTGGTTATGTTAAGGATTTCAGTTTCAAAAGTTTTTTGAATTTCTAACAACATATTTTGAGGTAGTAAAATTATTCAGCCTTTTCTATTTAAAGCATACAAGCATGTACCTAGTCTGTGATTTGTTTTGTTATAAAGGATCATTAAAAGAATTTAAATTAATTAAAGAAGTGTTATACAAAAATTCTATTATATTTACCTATAACAGCTTAGAAATTAAATAAAATTAGAATATGAAAATATAAAGTTAAACAAAAAAGCAAGTTAAATGATCAGTTTCATGAATACAAAAATGAGGATAACAAAACCTATTATGTTTGATATTATTTTGATATTTCTGAAGTAATTGATCCCATGAAGAAAAGTAGAATAAAATTATTTGAGAAACTATTGTAATTGAAAAAAAAGTCAGCTTGCTTTTTATAGCAGCATCTATAAAATATGTCTTGCACATTTTTTGCCTATGGTTTATGCTGCTATATTTTCCATGTTTAATGCCAAAATCATCAAAATAATATTATACCTATATGCAAATATTGTCAATTAATTTTAAAATTCATTAAACATATAACTAAATTTTTTTAATTGTCTAAAAAATAATATTTAGAAGAAATTTCTTTTTTTATAATGCATTGCTGTTAATTTTCTACCTGAAAATTCAATTTAAATACATAGAAATGTTCTTTTACATATTTCCACTTTTATTAAATAATTTAAACATATACCACTTTTTCATTGTTTAGAGAGTTGTTGGAGACCTCAGAGAATTTACACTTACACAGTGCACAGTTTGCCGCATTGTTGCTCAAATATCTACACTAATTGCCAGCAAAAGGAATATTTACATAAAATTTCCAAGTTTGGAGGAAGTGCCAATAATACAGAGAAGGTATTTTTGAAGACTGCATTTTATCTGTAATCATTTTATTGGTATTTAGTAGGACAAATTGTACAACACCTTTCTGCTAGTATTACACATAAATCTTTGTTAATAGTTATTAAGACTGCTAATTCATTGATATTTGCCTTATTGTGGCCATGATATAGGTATAAATAAAGTAATATCTGATGGAACATAGACATGTCCACTATTTCTAATAGGCTCAAACTGCAGATAGTTTTTAATTTGAAATTATATAATACATTATATCTACATGAAAAGTTATTGAATTTCAATAAATATACACTTCTGATTTTAGTATTTGTTTCTACTATTATTATTTATAGATTTTATGAGCTTCAAGGATTTCCAGGCTGCATAGGAGCCATTGATGGCACTCACATTGCTATTTCTAACCCTGGAGGAGAGGATGGAGAGGTCTATAGGAATCGAAAAGGTTTTTTTTCATTAAACAGCCAAGTTGTTGCTGGCCCAGACATGAGGATTTTATCCTGCACAGTAATGTGGCCTGGCAGTGTGCATGACTCTAGAATTTTTGACAACTCAAATATAAAACTAGTAATGGAAAATATGCAACATGGCCATTTAATAGGTGATTCAGGATATCCATGCAGACAATATCTGTTAACTCCTTTTATTAACCCAGCTACTGCACCTGAATTGAGATACAACAAAGCTCAAAGTTCAACTAGAATGAAAGTTGAATGCTGTTTTGGCATTTTAAAGCGCCGCTTTCCATGCTTAACATACAAGTTAAGAACAAAATTACATACATCAATTGCTACAATTATATCATGTTTTGTACTACACAACTTTGCTATCTCTCACAATGATTTATGGGAAATTGAAGGACCTGTATTGGGTGAAATATTATTGGCAATTAGAAATAATGACCGCCCTGACATTCTTGGCCAAAACAAGAGAGATGCTATTGTAAGGAACTTTTTCTCATAAAAAACACATTTATTCTATATAATTACACTATTATACATATATAAGGTATTAGAACATTACATTGCACAAAAACATGGTACATATAGTCCTTATTGTATATGTATTTTGTAAGCTACAAAAGTATATAAATGCTAAGGTTTATTGTTTTGAACTCCAATAATGCTCCTTGAGGTCAAGAATTCTCATTTCTTTTTCATTTTTTTCAGCTTCATGTTTTAATTTTGCCTGTAACAGTTCCATTTCTTGTTTGTGTCTCTGTACTTCATTTTCCAATTTCACTTTCAAGTATTCCCTTTCTGTTTGTGCTAGTTCAGCTTTCATGTGTAGCACTTTCAAATCTAAATCACAAGCTTGGTGTACAGCATCTAAATATAAATATGTATAATTAGAATTTGTGTATATAATAGCCATAATGTATATATGATATTAACCTGGGAGATCATTGTCCATTTTTTTCTGTTGTGTCATCTTGGATTGATTCTCTAAAATAATGCATAAATGTATTTTATCATATGTATCAATAATCAATTTTGTATGTACTTTCAAAATTAATTTTTATTATATATGAGTAAATTTAACTACTTACTTTTTAGATGAAATGTTGGTGTTTTCATCTCTGAAAAAAAGAAGAGATTTAACTTCTGTTTTTAATATTACAGCTAATTTACTTACTTACCTCCTGTGGTTACTACAACACTTTTTTTAATTTGAATTGATGAACCTTCTAAAATGAAAAATGAAACTTTACAATATATTGTACAGTATTAAAATAAATAAGACATTTTCTTGTAGTGAATATTATATTTACCTCCTGCCTTGCCATGAGTACACTGTTATATAATTAAAAATGAATAACTAGGAAAATTAGTATCAAGTAACAATGCAGACTAGGTTGGGGTATGTTAAATCACTTAACAAAACTATTACTGTTACCTTCTGTGTCATATGGTGAACTGTACAGCTCTAAAATGTGAAATATAGCATGATATTGCTTATAACAGTTTTAAAGTTTATTATTTAGGTATGTACTGACCAGTGTCCAGTTTTTTTGTAGTACTAGAACCATTAGCATTGTGCAGATATTCTGAAAGCAACATATTTCAGTAAAATACAATTAAATTATATAAACATTGCATTAAAATAATTAGAAATATTGTATTAAGTATATACCGACCAGTGGCAGTTTTTTTTGTAGTACTAGAAGAACAACCACTAGCATTGTGCAAATACTCTGAAAGCAATATATATTCAAGTAGAAATTAACAATAAAATTATATAAACATTGTATTAAAATAATTAGGACTATTATATAAGCTGGTATGATATACTGACCAGTTTCGTTTTTTTTTGTAGTACTAGAACAACCACTGGCATTGTGCAAATACTCTGAAAGCAATATATATTTAAGTAGAATACAATAAAAATTATATAAACATTGTATTAAATTTAAAACAATTAGGAATATACCATCCTCCTTATCAAAGTAAACCATGATATCTTCCCCCATAGTATCATCCCCCCATGGTGTAATAATAGGATTTAATACACTATCTGGAATTAATGCGATTGTTGCCTCCACTTCTGGATCCTTTGGCAAATTACTAGGAAGACCTCCTCCAGTTTTCTTTCTCTCTGTCCTTTCTCTAAAGGTAGTAAATTAAAAATGTGTAAAGGCAATATTATATTTATATTATGGTAGCTTTAAGCAAAGCTACAAAATAATATACCTGTCCAAGGTCTTTTTGGCTATCTGCTTCATATTGTCCCATGCTTTCTTTAACTCTTTTACATCCCTATTTAAATTTACACCTCTACTGTTGAAAGAAATCATTATTTTACTCCAAACCTGTCTTTTGATTGCAGCAGAAGCACTGTCACTTTTTTTACTGATTACTATTGGGTTGGCTGCTACAAGCTCTCTTAATAAGGTTCTTTCTTCAAGAGTAAAAAATTTTCGTTTATTATGTTCCATTTTAAAATTTAAATCAAAAGAATAGAGTATTGGTAAACTACTATTAAATATTCTAGAATATGTGATAAGTTTGTAATCAAATCTAAATTAAATTAAAAAGAGCAATT
>JAYRBW010060751.1:0-10632 GCA_036023295.1 Invenusta paracnida | reverse complement strand
GCTTATTATTATTATTAGGTATTATTTAGTATGGTGTACGATATCAATTAGGCCAACTGTATTTTATCACGATTTTAAAAATAAATTGATTGAATGGAACATTTTAATATTTTAATTACCTGCGGCGTTTATTCGAAGAAATACGGTATTCAAATACATGAAAACTATTACAAATCATGTATAAAAAATGCATCGTTCAATTTAAGAAGTTCATATTTTAAAGAATATGTATTTTAAAAATCATGTTATAATTTCTTATTTTCAAGGTAAAAAATATATATTGATAATATTGAATCATAGTTATATAGAACAATAATTTAATAATTATATTAAGAATATATTTTACCAAAATTATCTTAAATTAAATTTTATAAATGCCAACATTCGTATGTTATTGCTGCACTCATACCACTTTTTGTTTAGAAATAACCAGCGTTATACATTTGGGCGTGCAATCCTCTACAGCCAATTAATATGTATCTTAGTTCGTCAATAAATGTTTTGTATCGATATCAAATCAAGTAGATATATACAAACGATAAATTCTTACTATTAATTAAAAGCAATAGTTTTTGTTATAACAAAACAGTATTTAGTATGCATATATTAAATTTACCTTTCTTTAGCACTTATAGATGCAGTTTGTCTTCAGCATAAAGTTATAACTGGATGAGAACAAATGTTATTTTTGTTTATCGCTTTAAATCATTATCCAGACAATAAAGACTTCGGCAACTTCAAGATATACATCAGTCGCTCCTCTTTGTACGACTTGATGCATAGTTTCTCTTACCTTATTGTCCTCTCCCAGATATATGAAACTTAATTTCAGAAATCATCCATGATACTGAGTATATTGTTATCTTAATACTAAACTTTTTCCTCCGAATTACCAAATCAATACAGTCGAGACAAACTTATATCGATTTAAAATAAGTTTCGTATAAGCTTTATGTTTACCCTTTTTATTCTGAGAGCAAAAAGTCTCGTAGTGAGTAACAAAATACACTTCGTGGGTCTGCAAACCCCTTTTGTGGCTTTCTTAGCAATAATTAAAAATGAGTTCAATTGATTTAAAGGAAGAAAAACAAAATATAAATTTTACTTATATACATTTCACGAGTACACCTTAATGTTTTAATAATTTCAATATTAATGTTTGCACAAAGGATATATTACATTAAATATAGCAATTTTAAAAATATACAAAATTAAAACAATATGTACACAACTTTAAACTAATAAAGAGTTCATTTTTTATACATATATACAAGTAAAAACAGAAGACCTTAAAAACACTCTTGTTGTCCCAAGGGAATATTTTGTAAAAATAAAGCTTACAAATCAAACAGGATTTATGTTTATCACAATATAGAAGGATGCAAAAGGTATACTTATACTATTATAGGGGTATGCATGCATGTGCCAAACTTTATTGCCTCTATTTGTCTTTATAATACACGAAATGGAATAACTAAACAGAGATATCATATATCAGTGTTTAAAGTATAAATGTATAAATAGAGATAGGAGATAGTCATTCATTCTTCGTCTTCATATATAAGTTGTTATTTATAAGATGCCTATTGGAATCTAGTTTATATACTCGTATAGAGAATATATATGCTGCTATAGCCGGCCACGATGATATGCTCCACCAGATCAAAATTGGTAGCTAATAATTCGATTTACATAATTTCATCTTGTCCCCGACAATATCAGCAACATGTTGGTCCCAATGACTGAAAGAAATCTCTAATTCACTTAGCGACCGTTCCTCTGGGAACCGAGATTGCCCTGAACAGACGAGAGGAAGTCTTAAATTCTTTTTGTGCACAATAAAAGAATGTCCGTCAGGAAGTTGCTCTGGTTACCCGATCATTGTTGGTAATTCTATGAGCAACTAGTGAGGAAGATAGTTTCCTCAATAATCTTATTTACAATTCTTTTTTACCCTCGATTGAGAAATGATGACTACCATTTCAGGATTTTCTACTCGAGCTTATACATATATATATCTGCATATATGTAGTAATATTTTTATGTGCATAGATTTAGAGGATATGAACCGCCATAAATACTGGCGTACTTTTTGTTTTTAATAAAAAGAAACAAAAGCTGGAAGCAAACCAGATTACTGAAAAATTATGCATAGCAGAAGTCTTTATGATTTGTACATAAAAAGCTATTTCACACTGAAGACATTTAACAAAACCAAGTTTTTAAGTGAAACTATATAATTACCTTTGTATATATCCTGCGTTTAATTCAAATTCATTTCACAACCAATGAGTAGCTTTTAAATTGAACAAGTTTTGTTTAATAAACGTTTCTGTTCTTGTTTATTTTTTAATACCACTTTTATCATTATAAATCTACAGTTTAAATCCATCAGATAATTATGGATTAAACATATTATGTTTAGATTATTTCAACTGTTGATATATTTTTTTATCAATGTTATTTTAATCTCATTAAGGTATTTATTACCTACTAAATCCATAATACATATTTCTTATTTTAATAAACCAAAAGAGATATTAAACAGTAAATAAAATAATCACATATCACATATCATTTGTTATTGTTTTTTATTCATTATAGTACTTAATCAATTTGAAATTTAATATTGCAGTATCAAACTTCTTACTTTTAGAATGGTATTTTACTTCACTATTTATTAGAAATAAAAAACATGAAGTATATGAAATTTCAATTAATATTATTATTAAATATAACATATTCCTATTTAGAAAGGCATTACTCTCAAAATTGTAACTTTCAAAATTGATATGTTTGTTGGTGATTTATAGAGATTATTAAACAATTTAAATGTACACCACTTTGAAATTAAGAAAATATTCAGTTACATTATATCAAGTCATGCATTAAATTGAAATCATGATATTACAGAAAATATTAACACATGATTAATTTGTAATATACGGGAGAATATTATAACTTTTGAAATATGTAGGGATATACATTACATACCTAATATGATCTAATAATTTCAATAATACTATAGTAACAATCAAATTGTTACAATTTATTAAATTACAGGGAGAAATATCAAGTACCACAAGACATCTGATCCGTTATACACTTACACGCGCATAATATGGTGAAGGGTTATAGGAAAGCTCACCCGTATGAATAACACTTCGCCACACATGAGGTTTAATTTGTATTTCACAAAATAAGTGAATACATTTTTAATTATATAGGTACTTAAAATGAAGTGTTATATTAAAGCAAAAAGGAGAAAGGGTTAGATCTCCAAGGTCCTCCACCTAATTGGGCACAAAATTACTCATAAATCACTGCTCACCCTGTGTGTGTACGTACACTGAAGCTAAATTATATTTACTATCGTACTGAATGTCTCTAATCTTAAAGTTACGTAGACAATAACGTGAATATTATTTGGAATAGAATAGAAAGTAATAAATTGTGCATTATTTATATATTATTAAAATCTGTTATAAGTTGTAACTATGCATTTATATTTACAAATAAGAAATAGTTTTTTGTAGTTTTTACTACATTATATATATATACATATATGTATTTTAAATGTTTACCTATAATTTAAAGAAAATGTGTCTTGCATATATACATTATTAATTCAATGCAAGTGTACATTACAGCATAATAGTCGTATGTAAATTAAACAGGTTCATTGATTTTATAAGATTAATTTTGTGATATTGTTCAACTAATAAAACATTGAAATGCGCGCATTTATAAATAAACAGAACATGACTATTTAAGCATTTATAGTTTAGTTTTCCTGTTTTATAATTTTATAATTTTAAAGAAATGAGCTTAAATGAGATTTTTTTATCTTTATATAAATTAATATATATATTTTAACGTTTTATTTACTGTTCTAATGTATTAATAAACATTAGTTTTTTCAAGTAAATTTTTACGAGATAAATTAAAACAATGTTATATTTGTATTTAGATATTTAATTTAATGTTTATTTAAATATTATTTTTGTAAACGCATACGGTACAAACAAGTACACGCAATGCAATCTTTTTGATTATATATGTAAACTTGGACATTGAAGAAACGTTTAACAATAAATATTTGTTTATATTCCTATTTAAATCGATTAAGTACGTAAGGTAATGTGTATACATATATGGGAATATTTGAAGAGTGTGTACTTTGTAATTATACTTAAACAATTGGTACTTATACTATCTTACTATTCATTTCATTCATTGTGTGATCTTTAAACTGAAGTGAAAAAAATGTATTCATAATCCATAATTTCTTTAAAAATTCTACGCGTTCACTTTTTGTACCATATCTTCCAAATTTGTTGACACAGTTGTCCTTAAAGGACGAAATATTTACAACCACCAGAAATATAAGATTATTAGCCCGAGAAGAAGATTAACTATACCTATACATACTAAAGTATACCTATCTTGGTAAAATTTTTGAATGAGCTCATATGTGGTTTTTTGCATTGAATACCAAGATATTATAATACTTATATAAAGTTTGTTTATGTTAGAAATGCCTTTGCTGTGGATAATTTTTTGAAAAGTTAATTTAATAGTGTATATTTAGTATAAGTTTATAATAATTTTAAATATTATGACTCTTTTTTTAAATAATCAAGTCATTTAAGCTATAGCTTATAGTTTAATGTGTAGGTTGTATTTAATATTGTGATGAGATGTTTCAAATAAGTTAATAGGTTATTGGAGCAAATTGCATCAATATTCGTAATTAATCAAATTATTATTGTACAATAATTAAATTATATGTTGATATATGCATAATACGAATAAGAAGTTTTTATCTTTATATTCCCATTTTCAGAAGAAACCGTTAAAATAATCAACATATATATAACGCGATTTCTAAAATATTCAAGCAATATCAAAATACTGTTTTATACTTTTTAAATTTTTACTTGCCACATTTAAGAGTGCATCAAAAATATTTAATTCCAATTAAGATTTAAACGTAAAAATGTAACATTATAAATCAGCATTATCCGTAAATTAATTTGGTATGTATATGTATACAGACTTACATCGGGTTGCAATAGGTATGCGTGAGTACACACACACATATTCAAATTTATTCTTTAAAACTGTTAACTTTTCTTCTTATGAAAATGTTATTTCAGGAAATATTATTCAAAATATATTGTCCCTATAACAAACAACACTTTGTAAAAAAAGGTAGCCGTGTATATTATAGAAATGCCAACTATTCAATAATCCTAAGCAGATTCCGCTCCTCTACCCCTCCCTCGTTCTCGTTAGCGTCTTACTCTTTATTTTAAACTTCATTTCAAAACAACTGAAATAAATTATAATAACTTGCATAAACCACACCCCGTCCCTCTAAAGTTATAATGTACGACTCAGTCTTACAAAACAGATCCTACAAGGTACACTACAAGCAAACAGACTAAAGCAAATTACGTAAGTTACGTATAAGGTACATGCATGCGTAATCGATGCTATTATTCTTGGCGTTTTCCGGTGAAAGTGTTGAAGGATTTATCGCTAGGATGACAAGAAATCTATAGAACAACGCAGCTCTGGTGTGCCTTATCCGCCAAAACAAACGGACCCCTTACTTTTACTCCAGAGCTGAAAGGGGGAGTTGTGTTAGCTGTGAAATGAGGTTCTTCGCGTAAAGTAGCGAATAAGTCGATCAACTTAAAACTATAACTCAATATTTGACACTCCTGGAAGTAAACTATACTTCAACAACTGAGCTGGATATACACTATGCGCGCTGCACTGTCAATTATTAATACCGTAATTGCAAAGTTGATGCTACATTACCTAATTATAAGGTGACAATCTTTTATGTCTCCCCCTTCCCTCCATAAACAAATATTTTCTTACTAAAGGGATAATGTGTTGATTTCTGGAAGAAAATTTGCTGAACATATTATTGTGTAAATTTTGATTAGATGACATTAGCATTATTTAATATTTATATAATCCATTTTAAAAACATCCATGGTTTTGTCAAGATGTGTCTATGATTATTTTTTTTAATTTTATGATAAATTTAGAACAACATAGTAAAACAAATAACACAGTGACTACATTCCTAAATATGTCAGCATTATAGTTTCAAAATATTTAACGACAGTAGATATTTAAAAATATATATTTCTTGGCCTTGTAATCAAATACTTGAACCACTATTATTCAAAATATTAGCTATTATTTTTGTTATAAAAACTGAAACACTAAATCTAGTCACTTATAAATATATCAACAAGATAATAATAATTAATCAAAATAAAGATTTAAAAATAAAAAAAGTAATTATTGAACTCATTCTATGTTTAAAGATATTAAATATTATTTCTGATGTTGTTTCATGTTTTAAAATAAACTAAAAATAACTGGTCATTGAAATCTATCTTGCTGGAATCTTTTTCACAATGTGGTGGTTTATCAGTAAAATCTAATGTCTGCGTGTACAAGGTTACATTGTCAGTTATATGCATATTCAATAGACATTATAGAATACTGTATATTACGCTAACGTATATGGCTAACAACACTGGCAATTCGGCTGTATACATATACGGAATACATTAAAAGCAAGCATAAGGGGCCTTAATCGATATATATATATATATCCTTATTACTATTGTTTATTTCACTGTTTTATGGAAGACAGCTTTAATTTTTAAATAGTAGTTGTTAAATTTATGAATGATTTAGATATGAGGATTTATATAAAAACTACTACATCCTTATATATTTATGGATTTTTAAAAGCAGATAGAAATTGTAATTATGGTTTAACAGCATTGTTGATATTGTATGTAGTAATATATGGATTAATCAACATAGTAAATTTATCAAAAATCGTTATATGACGTAGATAAAAAATAGTAAAAAACTTATAATCTATTTAAATTTAAATTATATATATGGTTATCAAATCGTATGGCTCACTTTTAGAACATTACCATGATAAAATAAATAATTATTCAGCTAATAGGAGTAAATTTAACATGACTTATATCCCAAAAAGCAATTAAGGATTTTTCAATAAGAGTCATAATTATATACACATATACCAAATTTGTTAGATATGTATTAATTTAAAGTGATAAACAATGTCAAATTATCTAACTAAATGACAATTTAATATTGATTTAAGCATTTTTCTGAAATTATATCGCTTCCAAATATGTTCAGCCTTTTTGGCATGTTCCTATTTTCCCTACTAAACAAGTGTCACTTAAAGTAATTTATTACAAACTGTAAAAACATAAACTTATGGAAGTCTATGAGTTGGTATCTTCTTCTTACTTAAAAAAACTTTTGAATAATAAAAGAGAAACATGATATAACAAGCTCGGTATATTTGTGGAAATCTTCTTCTGAAATGTATAAGTGCAAAATTTGAAATAAATACAGAACAGTAAAAATGATAATGCATAAATATCGTCAATCACATAATTCGTCTGTTTGTCTGTATGTAACTTAGCAAACTGATTCCATATTTTCGAATTTTTAATATACTAAGGTAATTTAATCGCTTTTATCTTAAAAATAAGACTTTCTTTTGATATATGAATTATTAAATATTCATGAATGTCTTTTAAATAAATAGATGAGTTAAAGCAATATATTTTCAACTAGGAATCCAAACTTTATGTGGAACCATTTCCTAAGTTATACACTGAGTGATAAACAAATCAGATGTGACTACAAACTATTTACCTTAATTAACTAGTTATTTTCACAACATATGAAGATACCACAAAGTAAAAGAACCGATATTAATTGATTGGCGATAACTATACTTTAAATATCTCTACATCTGTTTCACATGTTTTATTATATATGTTATAAGTATAAAACTACTCATAAGAAACCAATAAATGTTTCGTTAATATAATATTGGTTTAGTCAAGTTGAACTTTTATACAAAAGAAATTTTTAGATTCGAATTTCATATTATAATACTCACTCAAAGTTAAATTCTTCATAAATATAAATAATACAATAAAAAAATAATTCGATTTTTGACAAAAATATTTTATTATAGGTTTATAAATGAATGATTGTTTTTATTGGTCGATGTAATTTCACTAATTTTATTTAAGCTTTATTTTTCTGCTAATTGAATTTTCATTTCCAAACAGTTAAAGCAGAAATAAGTATGGTATCGATTTTCAGATATTTCAATTTAGGCAATTAAAATAGCTAACAATTACCCACTTTCCATTTTAATTACTTACTTAAATAATTGATTTAGGCTGACATTTCAAGAATAAAATAATTTAAGGTGATATTAGCCGATAATAAAGTTCAATTATTCCCTCTTTTATGAGTTTTAGAACTCTATACTGGAATGTGCAAGAGAAAATTTTAGGAATAAAAGAACGAAGGCTATGTAAAAAGGCGAGAAACGTATAATATTATTGTTCAGCATTACACTTTACAAGAAAAATATCAACAATAAATCGTTCTTTCAAATCAACATTACAGATTTACTAACTGAACAACCTTTCACTTAAATTGAAATACATTACATTATTAATATTTTGTTATGATTAAAATTAAAATTTAAGAATAAATAAATTTTTCACTTATTCAACACTATACGTTCTATCACATATCTCAAATATATCGTTTTATGATTTTACGCTTGAAGTAAATTCCAATTAAGCAGAATATATTTTACATATTATATTTTAAAGTACTTGTTTGTACTATAAATCAAAATACATCATTTTTTGTTTAAGAATACGTGATAATAATAATGAAATAATAAAATAATGCATAACAAACATTTTACTTTGAATTAATAATAAAACTAATTATTGTTATACTTTAAAATGTTTCATTTATTTGTAAGAGCAGTAAATAACACGGAATAACATTTTTACGATTTTAATTTTTTCAATAAATTTGTAAAATATACGGGTGAGGTGAGTGTTGCATGTGTCTATAATCTATAGATAATATAGGTTTAAATATCCGATAAACAGGCTTACGTCAAAATATTCAAACAAATAACTATTATATTCCATGTAGACATGCATTACACTATACATGATAAATACATAAGAATACTACTCTATATCTCAAGATGTAAAAAGTTTTCAAAGAAATAGATAGTCCAACCCCATCACATCGGAACATTCCATCTTGAATTGACAAGGATGACCCGGCAAATGTCAAAGTTATTATCCAAAGAAAGGCCTGCCATATTGGGGAAGAAAATGAAATGAATCAGGAGAGGCTTTCAGACCCCTCCCCTTTTCTAAGATTGTCGGAAAAGACACACGAAATCGGTGGGGGAACCTGTTCCACAATTGTATTTATCTATTTAATGACCTTCCTTAAAAATCAGATTCCTGTGGTGAAAGACTGCACCACGTTGCCCTATATAGCCACAATTGGAACATGTGCATGCTTGGTACCAAAAATGATTGCAAACTCAGTCATTACAAGAGATCTATGAAGAAGACATTATAGCCGCGATAGTAATGAAAGACGTCATGTTTCCACTTCATCTGTCGAATATCGCTTTAGTTTATGTAATAAGAGCGTAAAAACCCAAAGCTTATTCGTATTCGTACGATTATTTATAATCTTTACACGATTTTATTGGGAATTATCCAATATGACAGAAAGAAAACTTTGCCGTATTGTATGGTTATGTTTTTATTATAAAATAGATATTTTTATATCTTACATATTGTGTATTTATATTAATTTATTTTTATTTATATTGAAATAAATATTTTTTATTTATTAGTCACAAATCGTTATATATTTTTATTTTTATTTATAATAATGAGTGTAATGTAGCATGTGTTTATTCGTCCTTAATTGTAATTAAGTAGTTTTTACGAATGTATTACATGTTCCAGTAATATGAGTTACTTCTAAGAAAAAGTTTATAATATATCAGGTTTTATTTATTTTATACAATTTTTATTGATAAAGTATTTACAATTTTGTGAAATAAAAAAATTATATTCCGTATCATTTATTTTCAGTGAAATAATTATCATTTTAATCCTGACTTATTATTATTAACAATATAATTATTCCGTTAATTGCAGTTTGTAGATAAAATAAAAATATTTATAACTCAAAGAGAAAAGTAGAGAGCTAAGTGATACCAATGATGTATTTATAATTGATATTAATTATAAGCTATATTGTTTAAGATAATGAAATATGACTTATCAAAAATGTCATTTATTAAAATACTAATAAATGATATGTTAATTGAAGAGGTAAGTGTAAAATTTTGATTATCCTATCATTTAAAACTAGTTTTACGTTGTTGCATAGAATATTTCTATATCAGATATATGGAAAGAATTTAAAAAATACTGAAATAATTATCTACACGCTACTTTATAAACCAAATTACATAAAATTGTCTTTAGCACAAACTGGATCAACTATCGGAATCAGTCTCAAAATATAATTTACATTTAAAATATGAACATATGAAATAAACAAAAATCGGACTGATTATTTGCGCAATAATTTAAGACATTTAGTTGCAAATTATTAATATGCAAATTACGTTTTCGTTATTTGTGTATTTATATTTTTAGTGTACTACTTTGCAATCCGGTCGTTAGT
>JAYRBW010060750.1:0-10632 GCA_036023295.1 Invenusta paracnida | reverse complement strand
AGAAAAAGCCTCAGCGCTCGTAGAAGCAATTCTTCGGCGCCTATAGCCCCTTCTCAACAACAACAACAACAACAACAGCAGCTGTATCATTTGGCTTAGCTTTCGATTGATAAAAGAATTGTTACGTTATAGTCAAACTATTGCGTATAATTAAACTGTTAAATATTATTTAAAATTAGAAGCGTTTGAGAGATGCTCACATTATCGCTCACTCTATTGAACAGCAAAGTGAAGTAAGCTAGTTTTGTGCCTTCTCATATTTTAATATATTTCATATTAACTTTTATTAAAAACTGAATAATATTATTATTATTCATGCATTATTCTATTTATTAATTTGGATTATCGCTGTGTCGAGTGCGTTACACTCTTTGTCCAAATAAACTTCCTTAGCTTTTGTGGTCACTTTGCTATATATGCTTTTTTAAATTTAGACGGCGAAATACAACAATAATGCAATAGTCGATTTGAGAGTAAGTGACTTGACACTAGGTGAATTGAGACTAGGCGAAATGAAATGAGATGTACTTTGTTATTAGATATAAAGCTTATATACCTAACATATAGCAATATATCGATAGCATATTATGCTAAATTAATATGCAAACGTGGATGTTAGAAATGGTTGGCGACTTGAAATATTGCGAACAATCAAAGGACGACTACCGACCTGAAGGATAATTGACGACGATGCGGAATTAGTAATGTAGCTCATGCATGTATTATATGTTTATATGTTTGAACTTGTACCAACGTAGTATTTGGATGTACTATTATTTCACATCAACAATTTTTATTTTTTAATAATTTATTTTAAGTGATAAGCTTACAGATACAAAAACACTAAAAGCAATTAAATATTATAGTATATTATTAAATATTATATGTGAACGGATGAAATTGAATACATTTTGAGTAAAACAATTAGTATTGAAAAAAAAGTTTTTTTATTAATAATAAGGGATTAAATTATTTTTGCACGGGAATAAATTTCCAGAAAATAGAATACTGGCATTATTATCTTAGTTATAATATAAGCGTATTTAGATAAGCACACACATGCATACTCTTATAAAGTTCACACGCTTTAAAAACTGTAAGTATTATCTATAACTATATAGAACAGTAGATGCATACAATTTATATAAATATAAAGCAAGACAGCATATAAAAATAAATATAGTTAAAAACTAATGTATTTAATGCATGTAATTTCCTAATAATACGCAAATTATCTTTATATAGATAATTAGTTTAAGACAAATTAATACACTTATTTAACAATCAAAAAACTTGAACAGTAACCCATTCAAATTATATGTTGAGCATAATAGAAAACAAAATATAACTAAGCATAATTGACACAAAAACAAAAGTTGTTGCACTTTGCTTATATTTACTTAATATAAAAAGTTACAAAGTTTAGGAATAACACAAATTATTTATAGATATATTAGTCACTTTAAACTATAGGTATATCCTTCTTTGATATATGTTTATTAAATTAATCAGTAACCAAGTAATTATCTATGTCCCACAAAAATTATCTTCGAAGAAAATTCTCAGAAAGATAATTCCAGAACAATATATTTACTTTAATATTGCAAAATACACCTAACTACATAAAATGTACAGAAAAGTAATTAAAACCCTGTAATCTAGCAAATATCTAACTAAGGAGACTTATATTGTAAACATTTTATACCGGTTAAATGAAACTTAAAGTTAGTTTTAAAACGTAACTGCAAATTATAATTCTTTTTTTGAGAATGTTGCACATATCATATTATTAAATTTTAAAGAAATATATATAATATATTTCATGGCATTTTTTTATTCGGCAGGATTCTAAGAGTTATTGATACATAATTATAAATAATTTAAGAGAAATCCATTCATTAATAAAACCATAAACCTCAATATATACAAACCATTTTTTTATTTACGTTATTTATATATTCAATTATTTTATGCTGTCAATGAAATTTTAACTAATTATTCTTTAAACTAATTTTAATATAATCTACAATAACCTTTGTTAATTTAATATAAAAGTGACAAAATTGAAATATGAACCAAATATTATTTGAATAAGATAATTATTTCAACACACAGCAGTTGAAGAATTCAGATTATTTACATTTTTAGGATTATGTTTAAGAAGCTAATTGAGTATTTTTAAATAATTTATAATGATACATTATATTTAATAAGTTAAATAAAAATAATTGTATGTTTATCACTTGATAGGTACTCTATTCTTTTAAGCGATTTGAAGATATGTCAAAACTTACCATGTCTAATTGTTTCAAAATTCGACAATAACGAGTCGCCAAAATGAAAGAAAAAAAGAGCTCAAAGCCAAACGAATAATGTTAAAACTTGTAGTTTAGTCATTGATAAAACTGATATTAAAGGCGATAAGAATTATATATTTTAATATTGGCTATTGAACGTTCATATAAATTAGATCAATATGTACGATATACCTATGTATATAAACTCTAAACTTTCCACAAACTAAAAAAAAATCTTTCTTAGTAAGTGCAATAATTTGACTATTTCCTATTAATTATTTTATTAGAAGTAAGTAATACACTGAGACAGTTTCTTTACCACTGTAAAAATATTATACCATAGCCAAGAAGATTTTCTAAACTTGTGTTCACTTAATTTTGTATATATTTTATACATACTAATATAGTTTTATCGATTTTTAATAAATCCAGCATTAAAACATATGAGTCATGTCATAAAACTTTCAATAAACTGTATATAGTTCAACATTATAAATTAAATATCGCCATAAGAATAGTCAAAAAGTAATACTTATAATGTATATAAACTGTAAGAAAGTTTTAGCCATCAATTTTTTGTAATTGTAGTCAAATAGTATCAATATGTAACAATGTCAATATATATGTAAATTTGTGGAAAATCAGTGTTGTTAAGCGGACATTTTCTCGTTCTAGGAGTGCAATACAAATTATAACACCCTAAAATGGAAAGTAGATATTAAAAATTCATGCAAACAGTAACTCTACTCCACCGCTTCGAATAGTACATACATGTAATAATACATACATATATGTATGTATATACATTATTGTAGTTAAAGTTAGAGTAAAAAACATAATGTAAATTTCAGTATATAAACGGAATAGCTTTCAATATTTAAAATATTTCAAGCTTTTTCTTTACCTTCAACTAAATGTGCCTTCCAAAAATGCTTTGCTTATTATTTTGGTCAATTTCTAAATTGACTATCTCTGCTTTATCTTTCACTTAAATTTAAGAAATATCCATTTCTTACGTTTCAGATAATCCACTTAATCCCCCATAATTATTTAAGAAAACAAGCATTTAATTCTAAGAAAGCATGTTACATTTCATCAGCATTACCAGAAATACTATTTATTATTATATTTACCACTATTTCAAATACGTACATATACTTCTCCAGCTTAACTGTAGGAGACACAAATCTATAGTTAGATCAAATTTCAATTCATTCTATTATTCACAAAGAAAAGATTATATCAATTTCGAAAATGCCGTATTAATTACCGTATAATTACCCATCTTTTGTACCCAAACTCTTCGTAAGAACAATTAGGAACAATGTTTCCTTGAACGAAGCCTCTATGACCTCATACTGTTAAAAAGAATTAAATTTCGAATACACACAGAGAAATTGTGCGCATCGAACTGTAAATACATTTTGTAAGACTTAAAATACATTGCGTATATTTTGCAAATTGATTACTTTAAATCGGATGTACATGATGTGTCGTCCAAAATCACATAAGTTGCAATTCATACGTTCCTTCGTATATCCTTCTTAAATGAAAAAAGATAATTGGTGTACCTATTTAATTAAAGCGAGTTCCAAAATCGCGTTGTCTTCAATTGTGTTATGACTTTTACAAACCTTCTTAGGAACAGTGCTGTTAAAGATAAAATTCTTTATCATAAACTCATTTTTGTCCCATAAAATATAAACAATGTTAAGCATTGTTAATGTAAAGTTATGATATATGTTAATGATAAATTCAATGAACGACGATGAACTAATTAAAAAAGTGATTTCTCTATTTTTATAAAAAATAATAGTTTTGCAATGTAGAGTTTTTACATCTATTTATACAATATAATGTCGAAAGTATACATCATGACAAATATAAAATAGCTTATTATTTTCAGAAACAATTTATGAAGTCGTTAATAGTATGTTGTTTAATTTTTTATAAAACTGTAATATAATTTTACATATGATGAGCAAAATTTCTAATTTGTGAAGTAACAACATTATTATATTAATACACTATTTTAATTTTAATATCATTGCTCATATTATCCGTAAAAATTTAAGTTGGAATATTAGAGAAATAAAATAATTTTTTCTTATTTTATCAAATATTTAATTTGTTTTTTAGAATTTTTTTTTAATTCTCCATTTTATTATATTTGTATGGGTATTCCATTTTAACAATTTGAATTTCGATAATACTCATCACAAAGAAAAATATTGTGAAAATAATGTAAATCGCTACGCATATATATAAAATTTTACTTTTTATACCATCTAAATATAAGATATTAGTTTATTAATTTACCAAATTTTTATATCACATTGATTTTAATTATACAACATGATATAGTATAAAATTCATTTTCCACCAGTTTACTTAGTGCACTATCTCTTTATTACATTTACGGAATTATTTTCTTTGATATTTATTGTTTTATTCTAGTGAAAGTGGTACTAGCAACTTCCATTTATTGTATTTATTTTCAAAATGTCATAAATATGTCTGATCAATTAGTATGTCACGTCAGAGTATAAATCTTAGCTTTAACAATATATCATAATAAAACTCCATTTATATATTCTTATCGTTTTAAAAATCTAGCAATTAATACACTTAAAAAGTCAAAAAAATTGTTGTATGGTATTGTTGTTGGAATAGAAAAACAATAAAGTTATAGTAAAACAATAAAGATATAAATAAAACTTTTATGGACGATAATCTTACTACCTAAAAGTCATAACAATTTGAAAAACATTTATTCTTTAGCTATATTAAATTCAATTCTTTTTTTGTTATTGTTATTGCATAAAACAAATAACACTGCATTTCATTACTTTACTTTAATTACTTTAAATCATTTAAATCTATATAAATTGGACATTTGAATATGTAACATTTAAAAAGTGTAATAATATCAATATCAACTTAAAGACATATTTATTTGTAAAACAATCAAATTCTAATGCATCTGTAATCAGAACTAAATTGGGGCTAAAATATTATATAGAAAATACTAACATCTAAATATTAATTATTCAAATATTTGGATATAAATTATTACGCTTCGGTTTTTTTCGAGCGCTAAAATCAGGTATATAACTTTATCATTTCCGATCTCAAATTGATAACATAAAAACAATTATTAAGAAAAATCCCAATTTGAAATTAAAAATAACATATTTACTTATATATACATATAGATAAATGCAAAAAGTAAGATTCTTATTTCTTTTAGATTCGCATTGCTAAAATAATACATTTCATCATCAAATTCTATTATCTTGTTGGTGCAACGAGTTGATCTAACGAGTGTTAAGCTTTTGAATTTATCAAAGTAAAATTTATCACTATAAATTTATTTATAAAGTTATTTATCACTAGTAAAATAACAACTCGAAAATAAATCCGTTTGTTTTCAAACTTATCAATTCCGTCTGCTAATTGGGACCAAATTAAATAAGATAAAGACGAGCGTCATAATTTCCTATAATCTTGGTGACAACTATTCTAAAATATTTCTTTAACAAGCCTCTTAACACTTCTTAATCTTTGAAGGTTTGAAGGTAGCTCTCACAGAGTATTCTAAGATTGCATATTTGTTCTGTTGTGCTTGTTGTTGTTGTTCCAGCGCGTCACTTGAGCCGAAGCTTGCGGAGGTACTCTTCCACCGCCTTCGGATACTCGGTTAGGATGGACATGGGTGGTGTGAGAGTGCCGAAACAATCGAATCTTATTTTGGAATCTGGCAGGGCATGTTTGGAGCCAATGTTTGAAATCTTCGATGTCAAGTTTACAGTGGGGACAGGTGAGTTCCCACTGCTGAACTGGGCCAGTATCACCTCTGTCTTACGATTATAGTTCTCTTTCTTATGTATGGAATAGGTCTTATTCAGTCTGCTGTGTTCCGTTTTGCAATCTTTAATCTTCTCCTTTATCAATGACATCGCCGTATTGTAGGCGATGGTGTCATCTGGCAGTGCTTCTTCTGAAGCTGCTTGTTTGGCTTTGAAGTCAATCATTTTGTTTCCAGAGAGGTCATAGTGCTCTGGGACTCATTGCAGAATTGTTTCGATTTTGATGATTTACGTTGTTTCTGCTGTGCTACGACACGCTCTGACACATTCACTTTTTCTTAAAAAATGCAGGGTCTTCTCTAGTAGTGGTTTCAGTCGGCTTAATAAAATATTATAGCATGAGTGACTGATCAGGCTGCGCTGATGGTGGGATAGTTTTGGCATAGTTGTAAGTTCCTTTTCTTCGGAGGAGTGATGATTAACGATTGATTCTAAGGTGAGTCCAAACTCCTTTCTGCCAGATTTCTTTGTAGATGATATATAATATATCTATCGCGGTCTTTCTTCTTTCCTGTAAGAATGTTGTCCACTCAAGCCGATTTCCGCTTCTTCAATGATTTTACCGCAGTTTATACTTCTTCACAAACAATGAGGTAGTTGTCGTCACAATTCTCCGTGTGCAAATAATTTATCTACCAAATTTCCTATAATTCAAAATTATAAAGCGACATCAGAATGGCATATAACTTAAATTATATTTATATTTGTTACTTATTAATTTATTTTAAATTTTATAACTTAAATTATATTTATATTTGTTACTTATTTATTTATTTTAAATTTTTTACACGACAAATAACAAAAGAATTATTATTAATACTTAGTCATTTTTCTTATAATCTATAAACCATTTTAATCTATAGAAATTATTGACTGTTTTGAAAATATGAAATATAAAAATATTATTTATATGTTAAGAATTATGACAGAAAAATACTTTTTCTACGGGGAAACATCCTTATCTTAGTATTCTTTTAAATGTTAGATGTTTAATATTTAATATGTTAGTTGCTAAAAACGAATTAATGTTTTGAAATATTTCATTTTTGGTTGTTCAAGTTAATACATAGTAGACTATAAACTAAAAATCTCATTAATATATAGTTAATGTGTAATACCACATTTTAATAAGTTACAATGTACTTTTATATGTAGGAACATAGTAAGAAATATTATGTTGCTTTTAGAATATCGTTTGACGAAACAAAAATTTTGTTTTATCTAGTTTTCTATCACTTTACTGTATTTTTCAAAAATAATTTAATGGTACCTATTTTATGTAACACTCTCATATATACACATTTGTTACATATAAGTTATTGTTTTATAGTCTGTAAAAATATATGCCTCTGATTTCTTTAAGTTATAAACAAATTTCACTATTGTTATCGAATTATTTTATCTATGTGTACCGTCTTGATAACTTTAACGTAAATTATCATTATTACTTTCATAGAGATATTGAATAACTAACGTTAAATAGTTCTATGAATACTATGGACAAAGCATACAATGATAGCAAATACGTATTTCTATAGATTTAAATATTTGAGTTAAATGATTTTTTGTCCAAGTTATTTGTAATATATGTAGTATAATACAGTATACTATAATAGTATAATACACTTATAGTATAATAATTATAATAAATATATAAAATAGAGTTGTTTTAATTAAAATCATTTAAACATTTTAAGTATAATGTATTTTTACGACGATTAAAATTCTGCAATAACTAAATTTAAAATTAGTACTAAATCGAGAAATATAGAAACTTTTTACGTGACCTTTCATAAACTAACATTTGTAAAAGAATTTTATTTACTAAAAACAACACCTCTTTTCTAAAAAAATTGTAAAATATGTTTTTTTATAAAAATGCATATCTCTCTCGAAATCCATAAAATTCTAGTTTGGCTTAATTTCATTTAATAATTCACGAAGTACAAATAATTATGTTTTTCTAACGAAAAATGTTTTAATAATAATTATGATATAATATGTAATAATAATTGCAAAACAATTGTTTGAATATTTTTCTAGAAAACTATAAAAATAATGCAATTAAATATTAATTTCCTAAAATAATCTTTCATATAAAAAATATATAGAAACTTGCTGGTTTATTGTAGAATATAATATTATTTCTTAAATGGTTTAGAGAATAAATTTAGAGAATATATATAATGATATTAGTAAATATATGTATATAATGAGATCGTAGTGTTCATTCTTGTAAATATAAACTTATGGGAGAGGAGGCGTCTATTAAAGTGCACAAAATCTCATTTAGTTCCAAACATGTCAAAATTCTGTAAGCTATCATAATTTAATCGCTTAAATAAATTTATATTCAGTAAAGAATCTATAGGCGAACAAAATTAACTTTTTAAACTCAGAAAAATTATTACCCAAGAGCTTTTTTTATTAAGTTGATAACTATTACAAAAGTATATAAACATATTTCTTATTAAAATTCAATAAAATACGTTATCTAATTGCGAAACAGATCTAGAGATTCAGAAGGTGGGCGAACTATTTTTATAGATTTAGAAAAACAATTATTATCATGACACAAGACAGAACATTCAGTTTCTGAAAGTACACAATGTCTAACAGAAACCGAAATATTTGGAATGGGTAAATAATATTTATGTTGGCATAAATACAGAATATTTGCATTTGAATCCCAACATCAACCTATGATAGGTAATTTAATAAATTTGAAACATAACCTAAACTATTTAGTTTTTTTTCCTTGTTTATCAATTTATTTAAAATGAAATTTATTAAATATGCACATTTAATCAATGTATTTTGCCTCGGTTTAAAACAATATATATATACACATATGCTATGTGATTATTTATATTAATATGTTATGATTGCTATTGTTATTATAATATATTTTGCTTTAAATTTATGAAATAATATTGCACTTTTTGTTAGTACATATCTATTCAGTTATTTTAAGATATACGCTCTTTCTATTTAATGAACATTTTATGAAACATTGCAGAATCGAATTCTAGTCAGTCAAAATTATTTCAATGACACGACACAAATATATCAGTATGTGCATAATCAACAAGATGTTTTTAATTATAATTATGAAATATATATAAAAATTCAAATAATTAGTATTATTGCTGTGCTATTTTTTAATTTAATAAAAATTTATTAATTCTGTTTTTAACTATATTTTTCACTCTTAATGAATTTTGCTTTAGAACAAAACAAAAAATATCTCGTGTTTCAAACCTATCAAAATGTCTTATTTTTAACTTATATATTTTCTCGTTACTAAAGTTATTTTAAAAAAATAGCTTATTAAATTACAGTATGCGTAAATAATGCATATATGTAGTTATATGTATGCATTGGAAATAACATAAAATTAACATTGGTAATTTAAGTCGGCAAGCATATACCATTAGTGAGAGGCAAATATGAATTTAAGGAATTGTAATTCGTTTAATTTCATTCAAATTGAACATACAATAGGTAGTTCAATTTTGTCAACTATTGTAGTTGTTATTACTTATTAATTCTACTCAACTAGTTGCTTATTTCCGAATTAATGAACTATTTGTGTATAAAAATATTGTATAAAAATAAACCTATATAGGACAAATAAGTAATTAAAAGTAAATGGATAATTTTATATAAGTAAGTACTATATGCGTTTATATGTTTAGTTTAGAAAATAGTTTATAAAATGTTATATTAGAGTTGTATCGAGTATAACATGTTATAAGACTTCTAATAATTAAATTACTACATTAACAAATATTCAAAATTTAAGTTTTCTTGGTAGTTTGTTCAAATGTGGTTGCCTCTTGTACAAAAATAGTAAGTAGCTATAAAAATCTTAGATTTCGAATGTTGTTGATGGAGGAATACTGCTGTTAGCTCAGCCAGAGTCGCCATGAAATTGATCTTGTGTTGAGTCTATATGACTACAATAGCTATTAATAAGTTTATGAAGGCATGCAGCTATCTTCAACTAGAAAAAATACAATTCCTTTAACAGATATCAAAACCTAGCTTATGCGAGCAACCTACGTAAAGCAGGTATATTAGAATATCACACGAATGGTCGTTTTTTAAACAGTTTCCATTTAACAGATATTTTCAATATTTTGAAATAATTCAACTTTTATCGGGTAGCGCCGCCGAAAATTAATCAGTATGCTAAATTTTATGCTCGTAGCTATTATTTAACCCAAGATGGTGTAAAATATTGACTTTTTCGTCCTTATTCTTCTTATTAATATTATTATTCGTCTTCCTCGTCTTCTTCTTTTTCTTTTCAGACCCCCTAAACTTCAATCGGGTCGCCTGAATAAGCGCGTCACTGAATAAGAGCGATATGTTAAATTGCCTATCTAAATTTTCCAAATAAAAAACCTGAATAAGAGCGGAAAATGATTCCGGAATAAGCGCGAGACTGAATAAGAGCGAAA
>JAYRBW010060749.1:0-10633 GCA_036023295.1 Invenusta paracnida | reverse complement strand
TACCCCGTGGTCCACTTCCTGTGCTACGCGAGCAGTGCCATTGATCCGTTCTGCTCGCTCTTTCTCTCGGCCAAGTTCAAGTTCTGTCTCAAGCAAATGCGATCGCGCAATCTGTGTTGTAAGCCTTCACCACCCTCCATTCCCGGCGTCTCTCATCCCATGGCCTCTGTCACACTTCTCAATATTCGTCGGAATAAGGACGCCATTGCAAACAAGGCAGTTAAGTTGAACAATTTAGTTGTGAAACCGTCAATCGAACCATCGCAAAGTGTCGACATAGTTCAGTATATGTATGTCTCTAGTCTGTAAGTGTTAGTAAGAGACTTTAATTGTACACGTCTATATGTGTAACGTAGATATATGTATATAATGGTAAGAACAAAATGAGTTATGTCAGGTTTCCTAAAGAATTAGAAAATTATAAATTTATTGAATTGATTCAAATATTGACAGAAACTGGTATACGCTTTTGTTAATCATTGTTTTCTAAAGGAGTTACATGAGCGTAAAGTTCTGCTTGAAGATATATGTTGTAATTGTTGTATTACATATTTTCTCTTATTTGTTACATTGTTATAATTATCACATTGTATTTATTTATCCAAACAAAGAGAAAGATGGAATTCTTTGATCCAATAATTAGTGTATCTAATTTTCTGAATGTATTTTTGTAAATTTCAATTTGTTGTAAATATATGTTCATAAATTTAATTGTACAATGTATAAATATAGTACAATTATTAAAAGTCTGGATATCTAAAAAAATATATATTTATTATTTATTTATATTTGCGATCTTAATTTGTTGGCTAAAGAAGCCTTATTTACTTTAAATACTAATTGATACTTTACTTATATTTTATTTTAAATCAAAAGCGTTCTCTTTAAATTAAATGTTTTATTTATATTGAAAATATTTAATTTAAATATTTAAATATTTAAAAAAGTAAAGCACAAATTATTCTTTAAATATAGAAACTACATAATTATCAAAATATGTGAAGATATACTAAAAATATTTTTAGTCAATAGTTATAGTTTATTTTTAATTTATCTGTTTTGCATAAGACAGTCATACATTTTTAAAATAAATATTCGCTGATAGTTTTATTTACACTAACGAATATACCAATAATATTTGGATTCCTATTAAAAATATATCGTGTAACTCAGTAAAAAATCCTAAATATTTACTGATAAATAATATTTTAAGAAATAATATTTTACGTTGTATGCGTATAGGCATACAATCATATGAAAATGAAATAATTTATCTAATAAAATAAAATTTTAATAAATGTAGAATTATTTCAAGTAGAGTTAAAAGAATTTAAGCGGACAATCTTATAAGACACAATAATTTTTCTATTTTTAAAAATTGTTAAAGTGGTTAAAGTGCGGGATTGAACATATTATCTTAATTAATCTTTCAATTACTAATACAATGAATATACATTTTACGAGTATATTAAAATGTATTTATTTGTGTAATCTGAATGAGGTTTCAAGGATTTATATTATTTTAATTTAATTTAATATTTTATCTATTATTTAAGGCAACGTAAACACTTGGGAAATAATTGAATAATATAAAATGATAGCATACCTACGACTAATCCAATTTATTCTATAGCATGATATGCGTTGTTTAACAATATATATTTTCATGTTATTCGGATAATAATAATATTAATAAAATTGTGAGCTTTCTTTTCTTGGCAAAATTTGATCAAATTAAAATAAGAAAGTAGGCAGCGTATTTGAAAAGGACTACATCGAAATATTAGAATAACTATTTTTACCTCAGCAAGTGCTTCTGACCTTCTTATTTAAATAATACTATTTATTTAAAACGCAAACTGAAAAAAATAAAATTGTTAAAACTTTAAAAAGGTGAAAGAACATATACAAGTATATATATTTCTATAGGTATATAATAATTTCTTTCAACTTGCTCTGACTAATTTATTTGTAAAATATTACTACATAACTGAATATCGATGACAAGTTTTTCTGCAAAATCAAAATCAAATAAAATACATAAACGAACAACAAATAATAGTTAATAATGCGTGAATAGAATATGTTTTACAAGTTGAATGAATCATTTATAAAAAACATTAATTTTATTTGTAAAGTGAACTTTAAATAATTAATAATATTTCTATTTGATCATATTTTGTTAACATGTAATAATTATTTTAAAACAAAAATGTATAGAATGGTTCCGTTTTATTACCAATTCAAACAAAAATTAATGCAAAACAATTAATGTTGTAAAATTTATTTGATTTTGATCATAACTATGAACCTATACCTTAAAAAAAGTGCTTAAAAGTTGCAGTGGAAATTTACCATTGAAAATCAATTACAAATTTTAAAATGGAAATTATTCATTCATTTCCTGTTTAAGTGGTGAATTGGTTTCATAGTAATATTTATAGTTATCTCATTATAAAATTATTGCATATATACAAAAGAAAATCATATGAACAACACATTTTACATTATATAGCATTATGTTACATTTTAGTTTAACAAAAAGATTTAGTTTTAGTTTAGAATTCAAAATTACATCTAATTTTTATATGTCGATTTACTTCACTGAATACTTTTTTAGTATAAAGGTTTAAAGGTGATATAAAGTATATATACAAATATATATTTAAATATAAAAAATATATATTAAACATATTAAACATATATTATATATTATATATATTAAAAATATTTAAAAATATATTAAAAAATATATATTTAAAGTATATAAAGGTGACTGTTTAGATTTGTTATAGTAGTGAGTATCTCCAAATGCTTAACCTTAATTCGTGAGAATATCAACGTGTAGTTTTTATTTTATCCATTTTTACAAAATGATTCCTAATTTTGTATACATTTACCTAATTATATAATTACAATTTTAAAATAGCAAATAGTGATTAAATAACTAAACAGTAAAAAACTCACAATTTAAATTTGAATTTTGCAGAATTTTTCAGATTTTTTAAAATATAAATCTATTTGTCTAATAGTTTGATTATAGTATTTTTTTTCTAAGAAGGAATACTAAAACTACTTTAGACAGTAATTCGACTGTTATATAGTATTACTAGAATATAAATAATAATACAAGGATGGCCAAAAGTAACCGTCGAAATTATTATTTTTTAATTACATGCACAAGTTTCAGCATTGGCGTAGCTACGTATGGGGCAGGGTGGGCTTTAGCTCATCCTGTAAGATGACTTAAAAAATCTTGGGACATTATATTATACATTAATTGCCCTGGTTATTTAGTATTCAGTGTAATAAATATATAGGATATATTATACTTTAGAATACAAATCTGTAAGTGCGATACTTGTATTGAATAAATTAAATAGATATTCAAATTGTGCGCCTTTTAATTTAAAATTTTGTAGCTACGCCCCTGTTCACTATAATATGTATTTCATAAAGTCTTTTACAAATATCATTATTATAATTGTTTAATAAAATTATGTACACATTTCAGTATTATAAATGTTTAATAAAATTATGTACACATTTCAGTATTATAAATGTTTAATAAAATCATGTACAAATTTACCATGATTAATTATTCAAAGTGGTATCCGCTAGATTGAATACATTTTTGAACTCGATTAGAAACAGATCTGCAAATGGATTGACACAACTCCTGATCAAATTCATTGAAAGCTTGGATTATTCCACATGGGATTATTCTACCTCTAAGCTAGTTTAAGTTTTCACTTCTTATGGCAAACACCTTTTCTTTAACTATGCTACATACAGAATACAGCATGAAAGAATAGTCAATTATTCAAATTATTCACATAATTTTTTAGTACAAATAAAACGTTTATATGATAAGAAGCCAGGTGGTATGTATCTCGTAACAACATACTATATAATGATTATTTATTTCACATGGCTTGTTTAGAAAATGTATTTATTAACTAAAACCATAGCTAGTAGAGTTTTGATAAATATTTGAAAATTTTAAAGTATATATGTATATAAATTTACTTACATATATTTATAAAGGTATATGTATATTCTGTTAGTATGATCAATGTATTAATATATAAGCATACTATTATAAACTATGCACCAAGTAACTTATATTTTAAGGGCTATATTTAATAAAAATATAAACTTTTAGCTTAATAAAGTTTCAAAGGTACGCATGATCAAATTAAAAATTGTAATTAAAAAGCATAATTAAAATAAGACTTGCTAAGAAATTAAAAGTATATATATTCTACATGTATTCTATAGATTTTGATTTAGTACTGAATACAAATTTATAGGTATGATTATTATATGTATATAGTTGTTATATAAGGATGTGACAAAATTTCGACAGAATTATGATTTGTATGGCAAGCATAAAAATGCAGTTAGTTAAAATATGTAAATTTTGATTTCAGTAGTACAATAATGTAAATTTTTCAATGGTAAAAGTGATATAAATTTTTATTAAGTAATATACCTTAAATTAATATTTTTTGAACAGTCCAAATAAAGAGCATAATATAACTAATATAATATTAATTTCATTAATAATTGGGGATAAATTGCGATCTCGCTTTGTCGGGATATACCTATGTATAAAAAAATCTTAATAAATTAGTCACCATAAGCTTAAATAAATCAAACGTTAATTAACTCAATTTACATACATATACCGGGGTTTGAACTTGCTGCCTTCGGCTGTGAAGGCAGGAGTCCAAGCTTTAACAAACTTACTTATTTGCGCTGCAGCATAGAGACCATTATCGATTGATTAGTTTAAACTTATGGTAACTAATTAATTAAGAATTGTATATATAGATCCCGACAAAGCCAGAACGCAATTTACCTTATATATTATTAATAGTGGGGTTAGCCACATATAACTTATAAAATTGTCATGTTAAAAGTGGTATAAGCTCAATGTACATTGTGTGTGTGTGTAGCGAGCCAGCTTAGCAGTACAAGAATGCAATCTTACAGTTAACGTTAGAATGTGTGTTAGTCAAGTGGGTCTTGTATTGCCTTCAAACCCAAGGTAGCAAGGTCGAACCCGGTACATATTTTCTTGCTTTAACAAATTGATTTGCGCCGCAGCATTGAACTCAAGTTATTGATTGATTATAATGGCTTATTGCGACTAATTAATTAAGATTTATATATCGTCGTAAAACTCCATAAGGTTTTAATAAAGTAAGCTAAAAGAAATATTTAACTATTTTTCTGAAATAGAATCTACACTTACCTTAATCGAGATTGTTGATGCTTTAAAATTACACATTGTAGTTAAATAACAGTAAATATAATAATTTTATACACAAAACAATGTATACAGCAGAGTTAGTTTCGAAAAAAGTAGCAATATTGAGTTATCTGATTGAATAGATTTTATCAAGTATTGTATTAAATTGAAAGCATAATATATAGGATATCAATATATATAAAGGACATTTTTTTAAGAAATTGAGATTGGAGAAGAGTCGAGGGGATTGTTCGTCTGTTCAGTAAATACTTCCAAATATCTAATTCATGTTTAATTAAAGACAATTTAATTGACTTTTTCGCAATATTTTTCATTGATTAACTTTACATTACTCGTAAATAAAATAATATTGTGACAATAAAAATATAACTTGTTAAATTAGGTTTTACATTTACAGAAAGTAGCTTTTAAAGATGTATTTTATCAATAGTGGGGATATATGTATATAAATAATAACTTTAAGGCCCGTTTTCTTTATTAGGAGGGATTATGCATTGATTTATAGAGTCATACGGTTATAAAAATATGAAAACATTGCACATGCAAGATTAAAGATGCAATATCCATTGATACTATCTAGACTTGTTGAATTAAAAAAATATATTCCTAAAATCGTGAGATACAGATAAGGAAAAGCATACATATATACAAACTAAAAATATATAAATCAGAAATAAAAAGGTAACTAAAAAATGAATAATACAGTATTGTCAAAATATAGTATTATACTTGTGGGTTATGTCTGCCAATAATATAACTGTAATAGTTTTCATCTATGCTGATGTCAATTCCCCTTTGTAAATATTACAATTTACAATGAATGTTGCACACGTGGAAATATGCTGCTCTGAAATTCGTCTAAATTGTTTCACCATTAAAAATAAGTAACCTGTCTTTTATTCATCTGTTCTGCCATTCTTCAAAAACCACTCGGATAATGTTTTGTTTATTAACATATTTTAAGTATCATACTACCGCCGCCTCTTTTCTCTTAGTGGGATAACGATTAAAAGTATCATATTTATAAGTGTCTGCTGAAAATATTCTACTCATTATAATATACCACCATCCGCGAAGTGATAATAAAATAATCCTTAATTTAAAGTATATCTTTAAATTCGTTTAAAAATAAGAAATAAAATTTCTGAATAAACTTGTAATTAAACTATTAAATTTAAAATATTGTTACAGTTTACCTTCTTTAAAATAAAAATGTTTATTTAAATGAAAATGTTTCTATACATACATATGTCAATGTAATATTATATACCTAAACGGAAAATATTTAATCAAAATAGCTTTATTTATTATGATTAATTTAATAATATAAGTATATTAAATTAAATTAAAGTTTCATAATTAATTGTTTGTTCAGTTTATTGAAACAGATAAATCTATTAAAATAGCCTCAATTAAAGCAAACTTTTGTAATTTAGTAATTCTATTAATTATTTTATATATGTTTATTAATATGATAGTTTTAATGTTTTTGACTATACACATTTTAAATAACATATTTCCAGAACATCTAGGGGTTAGATTATTAAAATCTCATTGACCCTAAAGTTTAAGATACAAGTTAACTGTTAATTGTGACTAAATAACAGTGCACTTAATTATAAGAGCTTTTTTCATTGATTGAAATCTAATGTATGCCTATGCATTTTAGTTTGAGTTTACTTGAAAGGAAAAAGCAATTACTTTTTGATGTATATTAATAGAGCATTCGTATTTTGGAATAATTGCACAGAGTCAATTGTTCTTTGATCTTTATTTTAGTAGATGATGATATACTATATTTTCTTTTTTGAGCATTTAAGACTGAATTAGCATGGATTGACAGAAACATGGATTATAGATTAAAAGTTTACGTTGATTTTCTTTTTAAAATGGATAATTTTGTAAATTTGTCTAATTCGTAGTAGATAGGCAAAAACACCAGACATAATATATATTGAATAAGGAAATAAAAACAAACAGTTGTAGGATCATTAATTAATTGTTATATTTAAATCTATATCTCTACCACAATTATATTATGTATTAATTAAGACCTATTATGGATTAAAAATGACTAAACTATAGTTACCATAAAATTTGTCATATAATATGTATGCATATTGCAATAAAACGTATTTGTAATTAATAATTTAATATAATACAGAAAAACAAAATTGTAAATATTTATAAGTATAAAAATAGTATGTTAGCATTTTTGATAATTACTGACAACACAATATTTGAATACCAATATTTGTTCCATACTAATTCGGCAATTCATCTTTTGAATTTTATGTTCATTTATGCTTACCATCACTTAAAGATAAAAAACGATTTTTTGGAGAATTAGCACAATAATATAAGAAACAAGTGTGGCTTTCATGATTGTTTTTGACACTTCAAATTTATCGTAGTGTGCATTATTGGTGTTTATAAGACTTCGTGATCATCATGAAATCTCCTTTTAATAAAAGTTACGAAGTTTACTATAAACGACAATTTATATTGAATAGCAGTTTCGCACTCAATAAAATTACATTAAATGTATATTTCAATATGTCTACGACTATACATGTAGGTATATATATATAATATGTTTAGCGTATGTGCATAAGAATATTTAAATGCATTTAAATATCAGCAACTATTTTATAACTAGAGCGGTAGGTATAATATGTGTGTGTTTGCATGGATATATATTTATTTTTAGTTCACATGACCAATGTACGATGTTGGTATAGAGTTTCGTTTCACTCCAAAGATATCGTATAACCAGTATCGTTTTATTTTCCAATTTCTGATTCTTTTTCAATTAAAACTAATTTTTACAAGGCAAGGTTTCTAAATACTGCAGCAATTATTGTGTGAAGAGGTGGGTGACGCAAACTGACAGATAAAACCATGTGCAGATAACACTAATCTCATTTATAAAGACATTCGCTTAGTGAATGATAGATCATAAATTATAAATTTAACTACTTTTCTAAATATAGAATTAAAATATATTAGTCTAGAATTATAGAATTCATATCATTCATATCGTATATTATTATAATGAATTCATATGATTTTTTTTAAATGTCCTTATAATTTAATGGATTCTTATCTGCTGACCATAGTTGTAATTATATGTATTCAATGCTTTAAAATAAACAAAATTTTGAGTACATATACAGAACATAGCATTACACAATATAACATTTATGTTTACAGAGAGTTATTATATTTTCGTTGTCCCCAAAATCAGAACATTTTTCACCTATTTTTGTTCGGGAGCTCCTCTTCTGGATTTTTCCTGATGTACCCGACCTTGTCTTCGTTGGTTCTCTTCGAATCTGTTGCACTCCGACTTTTTTCGTTAGTATCCCTCTTTGCAGTGATTCTGAAAGTCCAGTACTCCATACTTTCTTTGTTATTGCTAATCATTCTTTCTTTTGAATGTTTTCTAGTGATTCCCATCCAAGCAATGTTGGTGCTTCCTCACTTCTCAACTTTTTGGATACAGCTTTTGTTGCTGAATTGAAGCCTCGATTTAAGACATGTTTTGGGCAATATTGCGTCAACATAGCGAATTTTCATTTTTTTAATAGTTTCTTCGATATTAGAGAAATAAAAAGCCTATGAAAAAATATTTAAAAGATGAAAATGAAAACAGAATTTTTGAAGTCTAACATCGCATGACATGCTCGAACAATACTAAATTCAGTATAATAAAAAAATTCTAAAAGCTAAAAAATATGGATACATACGCATACACATACGTTTCGCTAATTATTAAAAAGATGATTTCATTCATCAAATAATGCATAAAATTTAATCTAAAAAAGTCATGAAATGGAAGATTATAAATTATTATGATATATTCAAAAGTTTATAAAGAAAATAAATTATCGTATTTCAATTTTCATTTTAAAGTCTCACAGAAAGGCGAAAATATATTTAATTGTACTAAATATTAACGTCAAATGAGACAAAGTCAATATTTTAACTTCATCAAGACTTTATTCGCTTTTGTTTTTAAGTGTGTATGTATTTTAGCCAAATTTTATTACTTACGGTTTGGTTTGTTTTTAATAGCTATTAATAATAAAATGACAGATTTTGATATTTTGATCAATAATACATTCAATGTTATGCAATTTGTTTAAAAACAACAAGGCTTTCGCTTAAGATACATTCATTTATGACATAATATAATATAAAACTATTTAATAATAGGATTGGCGAGGCATCCATTTTAAGATATAGAGTTTAAAAAATAACTTGTTATATTAATAAAATGGTTTGTAATATTCAAATATAATATATTTGTAGATGAGACTATTCTATCTTATATATTTGAGTAATTTATGAATTAGAGGCTTTAATTTAATTGATACAAATTTTTGTATATATATTGCAAATAAAAATAATAATAATTTTAATTATATTTTGTTGTATTGTACATTGTGCATATATATTTGTATATTTTAAATAAATTTTGCTATCACTCTAATTGATCTTCATACTTACAAGGAGTCTGAAAGAAAAATGAAAGGTTTGATACTATAATATTATATATTTGAACAATTTATTCTATTGTATAAATTAAAAATTAAATCAAAACGTTACTTAAATAGTCCTAAAAATATAACACTTCATATTTTCTCAGTATTTCAATTTGTTAACTCACTTTGGGTGTTGACACCAACGAGAACCACCAAAAACGCGTCTGACTGTGATTTTAATATTTTTCAATTTATTGAAATGAGAATAGAACTTTTTGAAATCTATATACAGCTGCGACTTTTAATGTCGCTAATTATATTTCATAGAATTAAATTTGAATAGGAAAAGGGATATTAAATAAAAATTAAGATATTATTCTAAAAATACAGAAAATGTGTTTATCAGATTTTATTATGAGGATAAAATGAAATTATCTTATTGTAAAATGTTTTTATATGCAAAACAATTGAGTAAAGATTTGGTCTATTAACATGGAAAAATATTAAAGTTTGAAAATGAATTTTTGTAGGAACTAGAAGTATATTGTTTCCGAATTCTATATTTTATTGTAAAAGTGTCATTTAAAATGTTATAGTTAAATTATTAAACACCAAAATAATAATAATCCTTTATTAAAAAAAACATAAAACGGTTTTTACATATGTAATACGTATGAAAAGTAAAAAAAAAAAATATGACAATATGATACACAAAAAAGAAGTATATGACAAAATAATTTGATGTCTATGATGGTTCATTCATCAATTTCATTAAACAACCAAAAACTTAATTGTAATTTTGAAGTTTACAGCCTCTGTATGTGAAACTCCGTTTGTATGTTTCTGTTCTGGGTCTTTCTGTTAGGCG
>JAYRBW010060748.1:0-10633 GCA_036023295.1 Invenusta paracnida | reverse complement strand
CACACAGGCAGCCAACCGAAATATAATCTATCGTGAAAACTGCTCTAAAATTGGATAATATCACAGAAAGCTTTTCTTAATTCTTCAAATATTCAATGTTCAACAAATTTGAAACTCATAATTATACATATTATGTAAAATTCATTTAGTTTGAAGTGATCTAAAATTTTGAATTGTGGGGTACCTATATTGTTTCAATGATTTATTATCGTTAATTTATTACTTATTCTACGATTTTTATTATTCTAAAACCTCTTTCAAGATAAAAAAAAATGTCTGTAAATTATTAATAATCTAAATTTTGATTAGATATATTTGTGCAAAATATTTGTTATACATCTATTTTTATTAATCTTAATTATTGAAAGAAGCAAAATAGCATAATTACTTTTATGTATGTATATTTAATATTCCAGACTATTTCTAGTTTTTCTATATTGAAGCTTTCGGTGATAAATATAATATGGGATATTTATGTTGACAGCCGGTAACTATGAAAAAATTATAAATAATAGGTTGTTTCACATTGTGTCCCATTTTACCTGGGTTGAACCAATAATAACATGCATTTTCAGATTCTACACATAATGAGAAAGTTGCAAACACTTATCGGGATGCAACAATAAATATATTTGTAAAGCAAGATTATTATAAATCAAATTATTCCAACAAATCAATGATTATGAAAAATAATTTGACACTTAAATTAAATACCGTTTTTTGAGCAATGTTTGATATAACTGAAATTTTAGTTATATAAAAATTAACTTATTTTGTAACAAACTATAATCATTTTGCATTACACTCTTAATATGCAGTGTTTCTTTAATATATTGATTGTTGAAATTATCTTATTTCAATGTATAATTTACTGTTTAATTATAGTTCTTAGGTTATTGTAACAACACACTCATAATTGCGAAAAATATAGATAATTAAAGTATTGTTTTTACATTTAAATATGTCAATACATATTTCATTATGTAATTGAAATAATACAATTCTACGGATTTTCAGCGATGTCAGACAGGGGGAATTTTATATTTTGCATAATGAGCCACTTATTAATAAGTTCTGGGGAACCGGTGGGTTATTTGTTGAACATATTCAATATAAATAATATTGACGAAAAAGCTCTAATAGCTAAAAACTGGTATAGGTATTTGGTATATGGTATAAAAAACAGAATACGGCATGGGACTTAATTTTAAAAATTACGAAGGCTATGTGTATTAGTAATCAGCTGTGTGGACAATATTTTTGTCTAGAAGGTGAAAATCTAGAACACATTCATAAATACCAATATCTTATAAGCACGATTACCGAAGTTGGAAAAATTGACAAAGAATTTAGAAAGAAAAAACTAAATTCTGGGAATTTAAAGAATTTATGAAAATATATCTCATTGTTTCTTTTAAGAATAGACTTCTGAGATGCTATATCTTCGCTGTAGTAGCGTGTAGTTAGTATAGTGTAGTAGCTGTAAGGCTTGGCATTTCACTATATTAATCATAAAGAGACTGCAATCATTTGAGATATTATGTCTTAGAAGAATATTAAAAATTAACTCGAGAAATATTCTATCTAATAATGAAGTTTGAAAAAGAGCAGGAACGGAAATGAACTTGTTAAATGATCTTATGAAAAGGAAGATGCGATATGCAGGGCATGTATTACGTGGCAGTGAGGGCAAGCTTTGAAACACTATTTTGGAAGGTATAATTGAAAGTATTGTAGACCAAGAAGTATGTCGAGAGATGATATTAAAGTATGGAGTCAGACAACTTCGTTCAATACAGCCAAAAGATCTGTAGAAGCCAGAGGAAGTTGGAGGTTCATGGTGTCCAACCTTCATTACAAAGACGGCACTTGATGATGATGAATCCAAAAAAGGAAATATTTTCTTGGCGTATTACATGACCATTTTTATAATGAAAACAATTAAGATATTGGTATAGTAATCAATCAATGAATTATGTTATACTTACTTTCTTGAATGCGTGCATCATATCTATAGATAGGTTGTGTATATATACTGCTGATATTTAGGAAGTTCTGCATAGATAATTTAAACTTATTTCGAATCATATATACCCAAATATATAATTGAAACAACCAGTTAGTGCAAATTTGAAATCTCAAAAAGTTATTTTAGATCAAATCTTTTGCGTAGCTTGATTAAAAAAATTGTTTTAAATTTAATAATCTGCAACAAAAATGTTGTAAAATATTAAATTTTGATCCTTGAAACTGGTACTTTTAGGTTTATAAATATTGTAAATGAAACAAAAAAATGAAACAAAATTTTTATAAAATGTTTCTATAAACGATCTGTCTATATTCATTCCTACATTATAATAATCTAGATAGTGAAGCACTTATATTTATTTATGCAAACAGTTTCTCAAGAAAAGCAATTATCTAATGTTCATATCGGAAAAAGCATGCATATTTATAATATCTCGTATTATAAACTCATAAATTGCCATAGGTATTTCAAATACTTTATGAAACGAAAACAACAATACTTGTTGTATATACATACATACATGTATATGTATACACTGGGATTGTTTTAAATATATTTATAAATTATTTACATAAATATATATAGATAATCATCCTTTTTTCTGTCACCAATCTCAAACTGCATGCGAAACATTTTGTTGATTTTGGTTACAGTTGAAGGAATTTCTTTCATGAATCCTGTATATATTATAATTATATATATTGTAATATTGTATCCTATATTGTATATACTCACATATAATATAAAAAGAATGGAAAGATTGGTTTTCTCCATACACATGAAAACGACAACTGCATATTAAAAAGCAAAACAAAGCGCAACTTTATTATTTATTAATAAAAAAATATTTTTATATTATGAGTTGCTTATCAAATTATAATCAAATTAAGTTTTGAACGAATCCCTTGTGCTTACCTTTGCTTAAGACCTATATTTTTATTTCATCTTTGTCATTATTTTTTGCTGCATAGATTACCATTGTCAATAAAATAGAGACGAAAATTTATATTTTAATTTAAAAAACAGTTGATATAAAACTGTAGCATATTTCACATTGTCATAAAAAAATTAAATGAATGAAGTATGAAGAAGTGAGTTACTCAACATAATTCGTAGTTTATTTTTGTCACTTGATCCAGTATCGACCAAGTAAACAATCTGAGGGAGATTCAAGCAATGAAGCGTCTCAACCCGCATTCAAATATAATCCAAATGCATGATGTCATATTGTAAGCTCCTTATTGTATCTGCTTAAGTACATATTATGATTTATCTCGATGTAAACACACTGTATACAATTAATATATTTACGACACTTTTACAGTTAAGCCATTTGTACAAGAAGCTATTTTACTACAGTTTCTTTTGAAACGTCTGAAATAAATTTCTCGAGAATTAGAATTTAATCAAGCGCAGAAATTAAAATTGGTCTACTATTATAACTTACGCTACACTTCAGTTAATAAAACGAAAACGCTTAATAAGTTATCTAAATATATGTATATCCTGTTTTTTTTTATAAAATGTGTTTGATATTTTACGATTAAATTTATATCGAAGTTTTATTTCATGATATTATTCGTAATATTTTAATTTATTATAATTGATATTTTTAAACTTTGACCAACATAATATATATAGTTTATAAACAGTTCTTTTACTAACAGTGAAGCTAAATATTCGATATATAATCGATAATTTCTGATTTCGGAGCTTTTTAAATTTAAAGTATTGCCTTTGATTACAAATTTACCGTAAAGCCTTACTAACGGAGACAGTATTTAACAAACCATCTTGTGAAATAGTGTGGTCCATTCAATTAAGAAGTAAGTTATAAATACATTTATTTTCCATTCTACAAAATCATTTTAAATATTAAATTGCTTCAAAATTTAAAAGCTTCCTTTCAGTTTTATGTTTAATAGAATATCTTTTTTAAATAAAAAGAGAAATACTTTTACAATTTTTCGACAATTTTATAATTAGTTAGCAATAACATATTTTATATACTTAGCTACATTTTATTTTACGTGTATTTCAGAATTGTACTGGAAATCGACTATGTTAATACGCATGTTAACAAAAATAAGCATATATACAAAAAAGTTTACTGAAATTGTTAAATAGAAGCAGTAACTAATCCTTATAATATGCGTAGATTATTGAAAGACATGTTCGACATATTTATTTCTGAATTATAATCTACTTTATATTTTTGATTTGTTTTCTTATAAGTGTCATTGAAATAACTTTAAATAGATACTTTGAAAATTACTAAATGATTAAAATTATTTTTAAAGCTATAGGGCATATTTTTTAAATCTAATTATTATCTTAATTTCAGTGACAAACGAACTGGCAGTCTAGCTCTGATTCTGGAGTTGATGGATATGAACATTTATGAGTTGATACGTGGTAAATAATAACTATTAATATCTACAATAGCATTTAACTATTTTTTCTAAGTTCTTTTCGAACTAGATTAAAATATATAAGCTATTCATTTGATTTTCGGAACTGTATTATAATAAACATTTATTACTAGCAAAAAATCATTAATAATATTTTATTATCTATTTCAATTAGTATATTGTACATAATATACTACTAATTCCGTCTAATTTAGCACTAATTATAAATGTCTTACAATTTTTATATAATACCTACGGACATATTTAATTTTTACTAGATTGTAGCCGAGGACAACTAACAATAATGATATAAACAATTAAGTAATCCTTGTTTTTGACATCATTTTTGTATTGATTTAAATTATATTTCCATTTTACAATTTTTTTCAATAATTACATATATATATTATTCAGTATATTACAATAATGTTTATAATTTCTTTTAACTGCTAAGGAAGTTTGAATTTCGAATTTACTTTTTAAACTATTTTAATCAAAGAAATTTGTACATTTTTTCCATTTACTGTTTTTTTTGACAACAGTAAATTTTTAATTACGTACAGATTTTTATTAAGTTTATTTTGCATTTCTGTTTAAGTATTGAATATTTATAAATATTTATTTGCCCAATTTTTACATACATAGTTACTTTAATTTCTCTAAAACTGTACAAATTTTATAAACAGGAACTGAGCTTCTTTTTTAGTTGAGAATGTTTTTCATTCACTTGTTATTATACCTAACTAGGTATAAAGACATTAACTAGCCTTAAAGAAATGATTAAAGAAGCATAATTTATATTTAATTATAAAAGTGCAAAATTGAAAAGATTCAGATCTATATTTTATAATAATTATATGCGCATTATATACTTACTAGCCTCAGAGAATGCCTTACTTGATCTATTTGGAAGACTATAACAGGAATATATTTATGGCAATTGTTCTTTAAAGATTAAATGCTATTAATCTAATCATATTGATATTTTAATAACATGCTTATTTTAAGAATTCTTTAAAAGTAATTGATATTTTTCCAATTGTATCTTTTTTACTAATGCTTTATATTCTTTAAAGGATATCTATTATATATATGTATAGAGTATTATTTGAACATTTCTGATACGAGTATGTACACTATTATTAAAAATCTATAAAACACGTAAAACATTTGTTTCAGTCAATTATATAAATTTGTATTACTCTTCAATTTTAGGTCCATACAAAAAGTAAAATAATATTTTTCATTTATTTTCGCTTTTAAAAGAACGCATTGTTGTAGGCAGTGTGCTCATTGATGCGCTATTGATTATTTATATTATTTCAGATAGTTTGGTTTTATTATTTAATATGTGTCTTTATATATTTGCTTTATATTTTAGAATTTTCACTTGTTTATGTGTATAAAAGTGGCTTATAAATTGTGTAATTTAAACGATGCTTTTTATGTTTCTAATTTAATCTTATATACTTTATTGGAATATATTCAACGTTATACTGGAGATCTCTGTATAATCATAAGTAGATTTTTAGTGTATAATCTACTGGAATAGATTATTCACTCAAAATTCATTGATTTTCATGAAGGAGATATTGATTGCATTACATAAGCAATAGAAAATTTAATCAATTGGATATTTATTGTACAATAGATAATAATATAATGTAGATGTGAAGGTAAAATTATCGACATTTACATAGAGAATATTAAGTTAATAGTTAATCATCGACATTTACATAGAGAATATTAAGTTAATAGTTAATCATTGACATTTACATTTACATATAGAGACAATCAAGTTAACAGTTATTATTTAGTGTAACATCATACACATAAACAAGATAATATAATAAAGTAAGAATTTTTTTTCAGTTATGGAAGTGCCAACATTTAAAGTACAATTATGAAATTCATTACCGTAGAATAAAGAACGATAAAATGAGTTGGAATTCTTATTGGTTTCATTCAATGATATGTTTTTAAATAGTTGCAGAAACAGAAGATGATGCTGATGAAGTTGGTTGGTATAAAGCTTTCAAAATTTCCATTTATTTTACGTATTTTAGGAATGAACTATTGTAGCCAGAAGTCCACATCATGTATAAGTGACAACTCATCAAAATCCCTGAAAACTTTTAAACCACCATCTATCCTATTTTCCAGGATTTGTGCCACGTCATAAACATCTTTATCGCCCATTTTACTCTTTTTATGTGTTTTCTGGTATTCTAGAGGCCTTGAGGCTCCTGTATGTCTTCGGTCGTAACAGCCACATTTTGTCTAGATAAAGAACTACTTGATAGGTTTGTCTCAATGCTAGAATCATGATCATCAGCAAATATATATTTTAGAAAAGACTGTTCTTCAGAATCTGGTAATAAATATTCTTCAATAAAAAGGTTATCAATGTCAGTCATTTTCCTATGTAAATGAAACAATAAAAAATTGATAATTATTTACAGTGATAGATATTCAAAATTTGAAGATTATATCAAAATTCTCCGACGGAGATTTTACGTGTAATTTACTACTTGTAAAAATAATTACATCGTTGAATATATTCGAGTTATACGCAAAATCTATACGTCTCCGCTACTCAATGACTTGTAGATTCTCAGCGTATAACTCCTCAATAAAGTGGTTTATCATATACATATACGTATCACAATAGGTATATTATATAATATAATACATATTTTTACAAAAATGTTGCTTTAATTATAATAAAGTTTATTAGAGGGAATTATTGCACGTTTTTTTAAGAAGACTATTATTTTTATATAGATATTTTTTCTTCTCAAAGGAAGACTATATATATATCTGTTAACTATATTAATACTAATTGAAATAAATTCTAATTATAATTCCACAAATCATTTTTTTAACTCGAGAATCATATAATTTTTACAATTATTTTGTTTGTAATAATGCCATTAATTTCTCGTATTAATAATTAATATATTAATAATTAATTCATTATAGCCTCTTCCTTTTTCTAAGTTTATATTAATTAAAACATTATCTTTGATTTTCTCAATTTCTAAAAATGTTCTACTTGCAGTTGTTCTCTCCATTATGGAAGACCTTTATCAGATTTTTGAATATTTAGTTACATTTATAAAAACTATTATTGTGCTTGTTTTAAATAGATATATTGCTTTAACAAAATTTATTTTGATTTATGTTCTTTGCTACAATCTTTGTTTGTTATACTTACTTATACTTATATCTTAAATGGTTTAAATATACATATAATATATGTTACGACCACCCACTTTTATAGTTTTCTAATTGTTTATTAAATCTATTTTCAGGTCGGAAACACTACCTTCCCGATAATAAAATAAAAAGCTTCATGTGGCAACTTTGTCGTGCAATGGACCATGTACATAGGTAAAAAGATAAATGTTTTATGATGCTTGTATTTATTATGACTTTATACATAGTTGTCAGTAATTCATCTTTGCGAATTTTGTTACTAACACAGTTCTGGGATATTTCATCGTGACGTCAAACCGGAAAATATATTAATTAAGGTGAGGAATCCTGCTTTTATCCTTTCATTTATTTTATGGTGAAGAATTTAAAACACATTTATAGTTAACGCTTAATGTATAGCAAAAATGCTTTTTTTACTAGAAAAAAAACTGTGACGCATATATAATTTCAATTGGATTTTATGTCTTTTAACTTTACTCTTATGTTTATAATAATCTTAATTCTCTATTAAATTAGAATTTGACATAAATAATTTAGTTATTGCGTTATATAGCAGATTTTTGTTATATTATTTGTATTAATAAATTTTATTAGTATTATTCACATTGTTTTTTTCTGTTTTACCTAATATTCGTGTTAGTTTGTTGGAATCTTTAAAAAATGTATTTTTGTTTATATTGTTATACATTCATCTCTCTTCTCTTACGTTCATTTTATTATACTTCTATCGTTAAAATCTCAAATCCTTCGGATGTTTCTTAGTAACCAGATACATTTTATTTGTACAAGAAATTTTTTAACACATATACGAGTATAAAAAGTAAATTATTCAAAAGGCAAAGTATTGGCTTAACAATATGCATATATGATACTGCTTATACATTCACTAAGGCTGATAAACGCTTTTTAAAAACGATGTGGTTAATAGTTTCCCCATTGTTTAACATAATATAAGTTTAGTACTATTTTCGATTCTCTCAAAAGTCAAAACCAAAAATCATTCGTTGTAGTCTCGTTCAGTTTATTAACAGTTATGTGTAATTACAGTATAGCGTCTTAACTATACGCTACTCTGAACAACAATCAATACGCCAAGTGATACATCACGTTATATTACGTAACGTTGAAAACTAACAGCGAGTGGTATACAAAAATAACACATTAACTATATGTTTCACTTCTTTACGAATAGAGCAATATTAAACCAGTTATAAGACAACTAGTTATACACATGTGCACTGTATATCCTAATTTATCATTAGGTAATCCAGATGATAAAATTACTTTCATGATATAATATGTATTTCCAACAAACAAACAGGGTAAGTACAAGTACAATAAGCTCAATAAGGCAGTTTCAAGTGGAAAGAACTCGATTAGAAAAGAAATGTTGCCGAAAACTATACTTGGGGAGATCAGTACCTTTCAGTTTCCTGGAGTGCCCACGCGTGTTATAGGGGTTATTGTCATAATAAAAAAGTCACTATACAGTTAAGGTCAATATTGTGTCTTTTTACTTTTTCCTCATTCTATAATTCATCTATGTTTTTCTGATTATTTTAATGATTATTCTCCTTTATATTTAAGATCTTTCATTTTTCTCATGTCTGTTTCTTTATTCGCTTTACTAGTATGCTCTTTATTGACTTCATTGGTTTTTCAAATATATATTTTTTTATTTTCCTTCTTTCTTCATCTTCATTATGTGAATTTTTTAAATTATCTATTATCACTTGCATTACATAGAAATTTGAAAAATAACGATTTTTATAACATGGACGAAAAATAGTGTTCTTTTTTATTTTCTGCTATTTTTATTTATTAAAAAACTGTTTGCGTATTTTACTTGTTTCCATTCAAGAACGACACTTTAAAATTAGCTGACTTTGGATCATGTCGGAGTGTTCATTCAAAACATCCTTACACAGAATACATCTCAACCAGATGGTAAGCTATCTCTTTGTTCTTAAATAGAAAAATCAGCTCAAAACTAAATTAATAACTGGCCATAAAAAGTTACTTTTATTACAAATTATTATTGTGTTTCATATGGATTGATTTATAATTAAATTTAAAATGATAAACTATTTAAAAATTGATGATAATCAGAACTGGGCAGATTTTATTTAAAATATACATGTTCTACATATAAAAATAGATTTTATGGTGGGTTTTAATGGTGCATTAAAGCAACTTTTAAAAACGTATATTTTATGTCTATATACCTTAAAAAGCACGCTTCACTTAAAGATAAGTAAACAACACAATTATTTATAACCTACAAAATTAAACTTCTAAAGGTCGGAGGTTTTTCTTTTGAATTTATCGCAAAATGTCGTGAGAAATTATTATTACCTATTATAATTTGGCTTCAATGTGTTTGAAAGTCTTTGTAAAATGTTAAAAGTGTACATATTTTATTAATAAACATAATAGACATTTATCCAACACATGATAATTTTCATTTTAATAATAATATTTAATGGCTATATTTTGGTTAGATTGTATAAATTATATTTTTATTAATGGTATAAAATAAGTTGCTATATCGCTTTGCCGGGATATATAAAAATCTTTATTAATTTATAATCACCATAGACTCAGAGTATTTAGAACTTATGTTGACTAATTAATGAAGATTTTTATATATCCTGGCCAAGCGAGATTGCAATTTATCTTATATTTTTATTAATAGCAAGGTAAGTAAGCCACATATATCTATTTTTTACGAGGACTTCGCGAAAGGTATTTTTGAGAAGACTTCGAATTTATATTGTTATTGGATATAATTATAATTTTTAATAAAGATATTATAATTTATTGCATTATTTAAAATAAAATAAATTGTCATTTACGACTTTTTTTCTAGATTTTTTATGTTACCGGCAATCTTTAATATCCGTCAATGTTCAAAATGCCTAGGCAATTTGAAATATGCCGAATGCACCAGGCAATCTGTAAAAATGTTTCATAT
>JAYRBW010060747.1:0-10633 GCA_036023295.1 Invenusta paracnida | reverse complement strand
GGAAGGAAATGGTGTCACCATTCAAAAAAGCTAAAATGAAATTATATAAAATAACACCAAAAAAAGATAAATAAGCTCATCCCACTATTAACTAAAAAATTCTCTCCAACGAAAAAAGGATTATATTTTATCTTTCTAATATTCTCTAAAATTAACTATGCTACCATTGAATTGTTTAGAGAAAATTAAACTAGCTGTCTTTAGTTACAAACATACAGAACTACAAACATCACAGAATAGTATCCAAAAAATATTGTTTATAAACACAAATTTTATAGTACAAATGTTATTCACAGCAAGTGGATAAATATATTAAATATTGAAGATCATGCGAAAATGTGAGATGACAAATCAAATAGAAAAGTTTATAAATCTATTATTGCCAGAAATACAAGAACTGTACTAAATCTTCTTATTAATATATTCATATAATTACATAAATAAAAAACTTGATGAGGCGATCATCATTTGAAATAAAACACTCAAGCCTACTCATAATTATAAAAATAGAGATAACATAAAAATCATTACACAGAAAACGTTATTGTATCATATCAATAAGACTTGCTGATATCAGCTGTAATTAATTAATATCAGAACATTAAAACATTCCATGTAAATTCATTTCCATGTTAACTATTCACATAGCCATGTAATATGATTGCCACATTATTAGAGTGCTTCTGTAAACTTTGTATCTGCACTGTAATTCCATTTTACTTGATATAAAATCCTAAATTTATATCATTTCATTCAATAAAAACGTATTACATATAATATCTCTTTTAAAACTACACTGCCATGTGGTAAAAAAAAAATTGGTAATAGCACCATTAATCTACCAAACATATCAATTTTAATTTTTTTTTATTTAATCATTGCTCCACCTTCCAATAATGTATGTATATTGTTTTTTGCCGTTTTTATTCTACCATTTAAACTCTCCTTTTATATAAAGTAGACATATAATTTTGAATTACAGGTTAATATACAGATTATACACCTAGATCAATAATACCTGTTTACCGTAATAATTCATTGTTTTTATATCCACGTTTAATTAATTTTTTCCTATTCTTACAAATTAAAACGATTAATATACATATTTTGAACAGTTACTGTATTTTCGTTTAAATTGTAATCAGAATAATGTATACACAGTGAAATCTATGCATGTATAGGAATTGAAACTAGTCAAATTATAGCAAGCATTAAAACTTTATTTTATGGACAAAATATCGTTAAATTTTTGGAAATAATATTTTGTGTGTACATATAAACTGAAATTACTAATTATACATACGACTGCATATTTTGCGTATAATTTGAAAAGGACAGTAATAGGTATATGAGAATATACAATTAAAAATATTTCCACAATATATTGCATTACAAACGTATACTAGAATAATGAATAGTAACAGTCTTAGTCTAATGCTTGCTGGTGTGTTATACGATTAATAGAAAGTTGTATAATTGCTTTTATTAAAATATAACACTTCATCAATTAAGAATACGATGTAGTTATTGAGTTATTGTGGGAATTTAGCATTCAGAGGAAACTGTATATAGATAGATTCGCAACTCCATGAATGTTCTAAAAGTAGGAAGCACCATTCAATAACTTTTCCTTTTTACGAAGATATTTTTACATCAAAGCATAAATTAAGACTAGCCCCAATTGACAAAAAGAAATATATATTATTACATAAGAGAACATTTAAAATGTATAAACTTAACATATAAATAATATTTATTTTCATATATGTATATAGTTTTATTCACTCTTTTGATAAAATACATTTATAATATGTCTATTACTCGATAGAGTTTGTAAATATTTTTAATTATTTAAATATTGTGTGCAGTCTAAACGAAATTAATATTAAGGTAACATGTTATACACATATACATAAATATAGTTATTTGTAATCGACGTCGTTGATGTGAATATATGAATAATTGAAATATATGCAAATAAAAAAATTACATGAAGTAATTTGCTAGTAGCAATTACATACATATTCTGACCTGAAATATGATTACTATTCAATTGACAATATAATATCAACAGCATTCAAAACGTTATAATTTGTGTTGATAATTTGAAACACAAATTAGCAAGTTTCAATTTCCGATTTATAGATTTCTCTGTTATATATGTAGGCAAGTGAGTTTTTAAGTTAAATTTACCTATAAAAATGAATTGTTTGTTAACTTACGCATAATATAAAATTTATTTTCGTTTTTAGTTGATAATTACAGTTAATTTGTCAGCAATTTTGCATGTACACAAATCAACTGGAGTATATAAAATATGACAAAATATTATAAGAATATCGATGTTTTTTCTTATGGCAATGTGACTATTGTTTTGCATCGATATATATAGATATAGTTATATCTTTTGTCTGTTCAACATACATATATACTAGATTATTAAAGCATATATAAATAGTGTATGTTTCTGTAAACTTAAATTTAAATTTATTTTGATTAAAATGGTAGATAATAGAACGCAATTTTCAATTTAATGTATTTAGTTTAACTGCTGAGAGGCAAAATAAAGGTGTTATAAATAAATACATTCCTTGTCAGATAAATATTATCCGTAGATAGATATATACACAGCAGTTATATACACAATAGTTATATAAATCTATTTTAAAAGCTATTAGTAACAATAGCAGCTATGAAAGGCGTTAAACTGGAAGGAGTAACACTTTCCACATATACCAACTATAGAAGTATGAAAAATATATAACATGTTTAACTATCAAGGAAAATATGTATTTGCATTAAATGGAAAAATTCCTTTCTTAATTTACTTGAATTTGGAATAACGCATCATAAGCTATTGATTTTTCATTTTAATATAATCTTAATATTGTATAATTAATATGAATGATATATATATCATTTTAATACTATAATCTACAAAAATCTATAAGTAGTAGGAAAGGAGTGTTTTGAGAACCAAATATCTCTCTCCGTCTACCAATTAGGGAATCACAATAGAGTACGACTTTTAGGAAACCACGCCTGATTAGAAACAGTATGAGAAAGTTGTGCGTCAGTCTAATTTTATTCTGCTTATCCAGCTCAACCGAGCTATATAGTAAACGGTTGTGTGTCGCTCATAATATAATATTATATCTTTTTGCTAAGGCAACGCTTAATTATGTGGGGTGGGCAGCGAAGAACTCAATTTTTAAATTAAAATGAGTTTTTAAATTGTTTGCATCATTCAAACCCATATGCATAAATTTTGAAACAGTATTAAAGGACGTAAGGGTCTGTTCCATTATGTTGTTATAATAGCAATGTGTTATATATTTTAATATGGGTAATGCAAAGCGTTGGAGTTATTGAACTAAAAATATAGCAGAACTTTATGATGTTAAAAATATACCATATCTAAAATATAATATTATTTATATTTTTTATATTTATTTTATTTTATATATGTTTTATTTATTTTTATTATTATTAAAATTTTTTAAATATAAGTGAACTTTTAATACATTTAGCAAGCAAAATTATCGCTCCAAAACTCATAAACTGGCAATCTCTTTAAGTTTCTACTCCTAAACTCTTTTTGCAAACATTTAGGAGTTTAGAGAACTTTTGCAGACATTTTTAATACTTTTAGAAAATCCTTAGTAATTTTTAAATGTTTAGGAAACTTACAGAAATCATTCAGTTTTAATTGTTAGACAAATCAACGTTTAGCCACATTTTAGAGTTTAAAGAATTTTATGAATCATTGAATAAATTTTATGTAAATATTTATGGAGTCATTGAATCATTTAGAAAATGTTTAGTAAACAATTATATGTTTAGGGAACTATTACAGAATACCAGGGAGTATACTAATCTTTAAAAAAATTTTAGAACACCTTGAGGGAACAGTTAAGTGAAATTGAAATTTTAGCAACACTTTTAAAAGCTTAATGTTTGATATGACGTACAATAAAGTTATGATACAAAAAATATATCATGGCTTACAGGAGTATATTTATTAACACTTAATGAGAGAGGAAAGGGAAGGGAGAGGTCATTGTTTTCAAAACACGCCTCCTCGCTATTTTTTAAACTCTAATTATTGAAAATATGAAACTTGATAATTGAATTGGGTTTATCAAGAAAATAAAGAAATTGAATCTATAAAGCTAAAAAAACTTGCACAACTATTTTATCTTGATAGCTACAATTCATTTTCAATGGCTTATACATCATATCCGTTACGAATAAACCAGCATTCGTTGAACCCAACATGAACCAACTGTAAACAATAGAGTAAATCTAAAGAACCCTCTGCTATTCAGCATGGAAATCATGACTCCCATACGCTTTCCATTATGAATTAAAAGTCATCTCATGGGAGATATATCGACGGCTATGAATGTGGTTCTTTCTCTAGTTTCTAGAGGGGTTGGCCGGTTGAGAACAATCCACTCATTCAATTCAAGCACTTCCACCGCGGCGTACTTGAGGTGACATTTATATTGATGAAAATGCAGTCGCGTGGAATCGATAAAATCAGTTCCTTATATTATTTTTCAATAAATCCTAATTTTATCCAATTAATATATATATAATAAATATATTTACAGATAAAATATACGCATATTGTTTAAGTTATCTTTCTTGCCTTCTAATGTTAAATTTTGCGGGGACTTTTTTATCTCAAATATATTCAAAATTTTTTTCAAATAAATCTTCTACTATTTTATTTAGTAATATAATGAGAGAATTATATAATAATACGAGCTTAAGTTGGTACATTGCAAACATTATGAAAATGTAGTATAACTTTATTGCAAATAATATATTTTTGTGATTTGATAAATAGAATTACATACACTGAACAACATTTTTTATATATACTGTTTAATAATAATGAACAGATACTTTTCAATAACTTAAATACAAGCAAGTTTCGATTAAATCTATCCAAACATACAAATTAGCATTATTTAAGTGTTCAAATCATTGTTGGTTATGGCATATTTACGATGGTGAAGAATAATAAAAGAATCATTTATTTGAGTTAAATAATTTGAAATTTGCTGACAAGTATCAGTAATAAAAAATCACCGGAAGTAATAATATCACCGGAAAGTAGTAAAAATATAAAAAAGACAATAAAAATTGGAATTAGCCTTTTAGTATAAGTATCAAAAACGTTAATGTCTACTATCTCCAAAGTTTTCTCTTTGAGCATATAAAATAAATTCTGACATTATACTCTACTAAACATTTCTTTTATAAAATTTAATAAATAACTAATGCAAATTTGCAACTTAAAGAAATAATTTCGTGTAGTGACTATGTATAATATATATCAAATGTAGTTCGTACATCCACAAACTAAAAATATAGCTATAGAAAAGTAAAGAATTTTCTGATACTTTTTTCAAAATATTAATTTCAAAATATATTAAAAATTAATAAACATTAATACGGCAATTTTTCATATTTGCGATAAATTATGTGTTTAAGAAATTAGCTTACTTTACATTAATATTGTTTTGTATGATCAACATGCATTACATTTTTATAGTATTGCAGCTTTAGAAACTATAACTTATATGGAAAACTAATAATTTAATGAAAATAACTTATTTATTCATAACTAATATAAATAACATTGAGCTGATTCTTTATTGTCATTTGAGTGAAGTGTATAATTACCTATAACATTATTTTGAAAAGATTGCTAAAAGAATAATTTGAAATTAAAACCTTTTTAAAAAGTGTTTATTGAATGCATATAAATACTGTCTAATGCCCTTCCTACCGTCCTTTCCATTCGTGTTTTATTCTTCTAGTCAATATTTTTATTGAACCAAACGCCCATTTTCACACACACATATACACATGCATCTTTCACAGGTTTGAATACAACAGACACCCACGGCACATCCCAATATTAGGGAGATGTTTAAGTCAGCTTCCGGTATGAAGATGGCAAATATTATGTGTTTTTATGTTAAATATATTTAGACAAATTCCAAAACATGATTATGGTTTTTACTTCACTTAGTATTTGACGTAACTGTGTGAGAATTAATCAATATGACTTTACAGCTGCCACACCGAAAACACAACTATATAACAAAATATTGTCTAAAGAATTCAGTATATTTTCAATATAGTTAGAATACACTATTACATTTGTAATGATTTTGATATTTCTATTTGTATACGATTTTTAAACTATTTATACAAAATAATCAATTTTTTTAAGGTATATTCAAAATATACGAGTAATAGCCCTCCAATAAAATTGTATTTTTTATATTACAAACATGACTCCTACAGTGTTGGAATGCTGTTTGATATATCGTATAAGCACGAACTTACCTCCATCTTACATGAGTGTCTATCAGAATCTAATCAATCTATTGACACAGTAACTGATAAAATAGATTTTCGTCTTGTAGACAAACATGCTCCACTGTGTCCAAATAAAACTACTACCATGTCTGAACCGTGGATGAATCTTATTATAATGCATAACGACGAATAAAGATACGCTTACAGAGACGTGTTAAGAAAACGAAAAACAATACTGACAAATTTATGCTGCAAAAATCAATGCGAGAACTGTGCAACATAATCCGTATAGCTAAAAAGAAGTATTATAGTAACCTAATATGCCTAGACATAGAAGGTAAACCAGATCAGAGGCAACTGTTCAATATCGTATCTTCTCTTCTGAAAAATACTGCGGTTACGAACATTTATCCCACATGCAACAACCCTACTTATAAATTAGCTTCATTTTTTCATGAAAAAAGTATCAAAGATTCGTTCGACCTTCTCTAATCATCAACAACCTACTATCATGCCACCAACTCGTCCGCCTTCGTTCACAGAGTTCAATTCGGTCACAGAAGAAGATGTGCTCCGACTGATAAAGTCATCTCCTATTAAAATATCAAGAGTGGATCCTTTATCTCGGACAATTTTTATTCAAAACTTACCTAAGATGATCCCTTATATAACAAAATTAATTAACAAATCGCTAAATGAACAAACCTTTCCTAGTGTTTATAAACTGTCGTCCATAAACTATTCCAAAGTGTTCTACTGGCAACCCTAATGAATTATCAAAGTATAGACCAATCTCAAACCTTCAACTTATCGGAAAGGTCATAGAACGCGTTGTTTCAAATCAATTACAAACTCATATGGGCAATCATAACCTAAACTGTACTTATCAATCAGCTTACCGACCAAATCATAGCGTTGAAGCTGCACTAATACACATAACCAATAGTATTCTCACTTCGCTTGATTCAAAAAAAGGAGTTTATTGTTACTGTTAGATCTTTCTGCAGCATTCGATACGATCGATCATGAAATTCTCCCAACAACATTGGAAAATTTGTTTGGTATTTGTGGTCAGGTAGCTATCTGGCTGAGAAGTTATCTCACTAATCACCACTACTCTGTTTTTATTGAAGGCAACTCGTCGATGAAAATTCCCCTTCGTTTCGGGGTACCACAAGGCAGTGTTCTTGGTCCGTTATTATTTTCTGCCTACACCAAACCTCTTGGAGAAATACTTTCAACCCAAGGAGTGAACTATCACTTTTATGCGAATGACACTCAGATTTGGTTAGAAGTCAACTCTCCTGATCTGAGTGTTGACATCATAAACACGTCACTTGCTTCAATTCATGCATGGATGAATGCAAATAAACTAAAATTAAACACGGGCAAAACCAAAATTTTATATCCTTCCTTGGGTATTGCGAATTCCACAGACATATCTATCAGCTCTGGTGGTCAACAGTTTTGTCCTACTCACCGTGCTCGCAACCTTGGAATTATTTTTGATACAACACTATCGTTCAAAGACCACATATCAAGCATTTGTGAATCTTCTTTCTTCTGGCTCCGGCAACTGCGCAGTGTATATAAGTACATCCCGAAAGAATGCCTCACTACGCTTAATTCTACAAAGATTGATACGAGCAATGCTATTCTCTATAACCTACCAAAATCTTCGTTAAACAGAATTCAAAGAATACAGAACTCTGCCGCTCGATTACTGACAAATTCTCCGTTACGTACGCCATCTGAACCCCTCTTAAGGTCACTGCACTGGTTACCAGTTGAGAAACGCATCATTTTCAAAATTCTTATATTCACATATCGTGCCATTCATAATTCAGCCCCGAGTTACATCACTAACTTGATAGAAATTAATACTACCGAAAGAGTCACCAGACAATCTTTAACGATCACACTTAAGTGTCCCATTATGCGAACAAAGCGAACTGGTGAAAGAGCTTTTGCCTTTTGTGCACCCACACTTTGGAATACACTACCTTATTCTTTAAGGAACTCAGACAAATTAGAAACATTAAATGCTAAACTAAAAACATATTTGTTTACACTTTAAAATTTGACTAGACATACATAGTAATTTCAATTACTACTCATTCAGTAATCTCTTATATACATAACCTTTTCTTAAATCGTTTTGTTTATATACTCTTACATGCTATGTGTTAGATTGTTGTCATATTATGTTGTATATGTTGCATTATTATTTTATTTTATTATGTCTTACACGTTGAACTATTGCTTTATGTTGTTTTGATTGTACTTTTTTGCGCTATAGACTTGCTGCATGCAATTAGAAGCGCTTTATAAATACCTAAATATAATAATAATAATAATAACTTTTTTATGAACTTTAGTAGGAATATTTATATCTCTACCAATTTCATCTACATCGAATTTGTTAAAATTATTACAGTTTATACACTGAATACCAGAGTTTCGTGAAGATTTGGACCCATTAGAAACAGTATTGGATTTTAAATTATTTGGATATTGCAAGTTTAGAATTAAAAGATTTCGCTAAGATAGCGTTTAAACGCAGAGTGGAGATTAAGAACGAACGAAAGAGATACAAATTCGGAGAGAAAAACAAAGAAAAGGAGGGAGGGGCATAAACGTTTTTCTAGCGGAAAGACTAGCTTGGTTCAGGATATAGTTTGTGTAAGTAAGAGATTTATGAGAAGATCCAAGAAAAGAAATTTCACTTTCAAGATGTTCAGGGCTGCAACTGCGAAGAGCACGGAGGAAAAGACCTTGAACAACCACACCCCGATTATCAAGCATCTCACTATCCTTTGTTTATTTTCAAAACTAAATTGACAAAAAACCACTCTCGGCATATAGCAATTGTGCGTTTCTACTCGGTACCATAGCAACAACAATTTTTATCGTAATAGTATCGTAAAGGATGACTCTAGAGTGAGATGCTTGATAATCGGGGTGTGGTTGCGGCCGCTAGCTTTTAATATATGTATATAGATTACTTACTGATCTGGGCTAGTTCCCAAAAACATATAGTGATAATACAATCATGTTCTATTTAAATTTTGATAACAGCAGCAAATAGCACCTATTGAAATTGAAAAATTGGGCATAGCCTCTGGCCACGTCAAACAAAAATTAGTCGCTGAAATATATATTTAACAATGTCCAAACGCCACAAAAAAAATACTATTAAAAATTCCTAAGAGATTGCACTTTTTATAAATGAGAGTTGATTGAAACAGTTTTTTTGTTTCATATCAAGTATTATTGTAAAATCAATCACAGTCTAGGCACTCTGCCATTCAATTAGAACGGAAGCCAGTGTGAAATACGCTCTTTGAAAATTACCATTTTACCAAAATTTGAATTTTTGTTTAAATGCATCAATTACTTCTAATTACTTTAATAGATATCTTTAACAAATGTTAATACATGCATATACAGACTACTAGTATTCATATAAATATAAGGAATATCGGGAATACAATAATAACGCAAAAATAGTGAAAAATCGAAAATTCGATAAATCTTTTTTATGATTGTAATATTATTTTTGTAACATGTAAGCATGAAATGTAAAAATTCCGATCGTATCAAATATTACTAATGTACTGAAAAGGCTCTAGAAAACGAAGTTTACACTCAAATTAGCAAGTAATACTGTCAAACGAGTCGCAATAATGTCTTCTATGTATTCTCTAACATGTAATACACTAATATTAAAGATACGTCTTGTTGTTTAAATGAGGTGAAAGAAATGACTAAATAATTACTAATTAATTACTAATAATACAACAATAACGTGTTTTAAAACGGTTTTAAACAATTGAATACTATAAATACAAAGTAGACTAGTTTATAAAGATATAAGTAAACAATAGGACACGTCTTAATTCAAGTATAAAGACAAAAAACATGAAATATGCAAGCGTACCTGATGCACACACGAACCGAATGAGAGAACAGAAAATATGTTTAGGTTGAAAATGTCGCCGAATTGTTTTAAATTAATAAAGGAACAAATTTAGTTAATTTTAACAATAATTTTAATAACAAGTCTACGCACACATATAGTCTATATATATGTATCTAAATATAATCTTATGTATAATCCAAAAAGTAATAACAACTATTAAATACTAACCTAACAAATGATGTGCTGTATTATAGAAAAAACAAACAGGAAAATATCTAGTAAGGCAGCAATGGTATACATAAATAGTCTATAGATATGTATACTAACCAATATATAGATTGGATGCTGTAACGGCTATAGCTCCTTCAC
>JAYRBW010060746.1:0-10634 GCA_036023295.1 Invenusta paracnida | reverse complement strand
ATGAATATGAATCTCTCTAATAAACTGGACGTTATACAAAACAGATGTCACAGAATCATCTGCAACGATGGTTGCCGCTGACCTGCTTCCCATCCCTATACAGGATCGTCGAAATAAGCTCAGCATTAAACTTTTCAAGAAAGCACAACATATTGAACACATCCTTAACCCTCTCATCCCTAAAAAACTTCCTTTCACTGGAAAACTCTCTATTCCTTTCTGCAAAACCACAAGACGTCTCAATTCATTTGTCCCTCATACCAGTATTATGATTAAATGATTAACTCTATCATTTAATTTGTTGCATTACAGGTTGTACCATACTATTTGTACCCGTAGGTATCTACTTTTGTTACACTAAACTGCTTGAACTCGTAATGATTTGTTTATTATTTTTATCTATTATTTTGCTATACTTGATGTACCCGCACTTTTTGATTCCCATTTTTCTATTAATAAACACTTGTTATTATTATTATTATTATAATGCATCATTAAAGATAGAATATTATATATTTTAAACTAAATAATGACAAGCGCACGTATTAGCTTTATATATATTCCAAATATATAAAACAATAATATATCAACATTTCAGATGTCTAATATACCTTACAAAATATTTACTGTATGGTATATATGGAATGGTTTCGTTTTTATTCTAATGTAACAGTTTTCTTTGGAAAGATGTAATTTAACATTGTTAATCCTGTAAGGCGACACGTTGACGAAATTGTTTAAAGAATCTATTTTATTTTTTGTAGAAGTGAAGTGCCGCTTTCTGTTCTGACGATATGATTCTGGTAAGTAGTGAATGTTGTGTACATAATACTGACGGTTATACTTTTATGGAAAGTTCCACTTTCTAAGAAGTGATTGAATATTGACCTGTCACAAAACGGCTTTAAACTCAATCAGTTATATCCCTTAAGCGACTAATAAAGCAACTTATATTTTGAACCTATAAAAGAGTGCATTGAATTTACGATTAGTATATATAAAAATACTAAGAATAACCAGATTATTAAAGATGGACCCTAAGCTGGTTCAATAGTCTTGGGGATATTTAAATATACTATATAAACTATTTGATCAAATTGACTGAATTTCTGAGCTTTGTCACAAATCTCAGTTTGGTAAGTTGCCTGCAGCATGTCTTTAAAAAGTGGAAAACTCATGTTTGAGTTATCCATAATTCTATGTTAATATATTATACTTATAGACTTAATTTTATAAGTCACATTATATATATGTACATATAATGTATTGAGAGAGGTAAATTGATCTATTCTACGAAATGTTATTCTATATTAAATTTTAATGTGCAAGTTATAATATATACTACTATAGCTTGCGCTAGTAGTGTACCTAATAGCATATAAATAATGTTATCCGTTATTATTTTTTGGAAAAAACAGACTAAGAAGTTAATAATTAAGTATTAAATTAATTATTATTATTTAATATAGAAGTATTATTATAATTCATTCTATTACTTTGGTATTAATAAATAAATAATTCATTAAATTAAAATGTGGTGTTAGATGACAATCAGAGCTTGAATTTAATAAAAAATATGTACGAATCGTGTTAAATTTATTCACATAATATTATGTTATAATGAGAAACGTAAGTATTGCGTTCTCGTGCTGCAATTTCATTTCCCATAATCGTAATAGTTTTGGTTGGAATTGTTAGTTTAGGTATATACACTTACTCGTATTTTACACCATTTGAGGCATTGGAATTGTTTCGGGCGACAAACAAGCGTACTCTAAATAGATCAATTAATCACCGTTAACCTAGACTACAAATGCTAGATATATTTATTCTAAAATATAATTTAAAACTTACTGCAATCACAGCAAGAACTAACGGGTATAACACATCTACTGGCACCAATCTACTAAACGGTATACTTATAGCGAGCGCATAACTTTTACCTTATTTATGCATTTTATTCGTTCAATTTACAAAATTGCAGCACCATGATTATACACATGGTATCGAAAGTACTTTGTGGATATCAGTCGACCTTCGGTCACAATAGAAAGTTCTCACTTACATTATCACAAGTAAAAATATTTTCGTAGCCATAACGTGCGCCTCTTATTGTGACTTCGATCTCATTTCGATGTGATGTGATTTTAAAATAATGAATACGTATATATTATGAGCATACCAATGAAATATAATATTATATAATGTGATAAATGTCTTAAAATAAATAATAAAAGTATTATAATCTCTTGATTATGCCTTCTAATATTTTGTAAATATACTACTGTATACTATAATGCAATGTCTATATTTAAATATAAATATTTCGTTAATAATATTAGGAGAATATCACTTATTATAGCGCTTATTCAGTCCCTTGCATGTGACGCTCTTATTCAGTGACGCGCTTATTCGGTCCCTTACATATGACGCTCTAATTCAGTAACGCGCTTATTCAGTCTCTTGTCGACGCTCTTATTCAGTGAATATGGACACATTTACTAAATATACATACCTAGTAATGTCTAAATAATTTTATCATACCATATTATACAGGAAGATAGTATTATATTTAATATTAATGATAATATAATTTACCAGAATTTATGAAACCGTTTAAAAGTCTTGTTTTTCATAGACGCCTTCTCTTTTCCTATTAATACATTTAATCATACGTCATATAAAAAGCATGAGAAATAGCATTATTTTAATTTAAGGATACCTATTTCCTCTTTCTGAACAAGACAATTAATTTTCTTTAAACTAATACGTATAATGCGGTGAACATTGCGAAACGAAATTGTTGTCCCACTGAATCAGTTGATATGAACTAATTAATATTTCTGAGAAATTGAAACAAATCAGTTTTTAAGCGTATAGGCAAGTAATATAAGAAACTAGCATATTTCAATATTATAAAAATGAATCATAAATCATAACTGAATATTAAACTTAATCATAAAAAGATAAGAGTGAGATTATATTTACGGTCTTTATTTTGGGTCAGTCGCATTCTTAATTATCATCTGTTGCGGCTTATAGAATTCGATCAAATAAATAAAATAAATAAAATATTCTTATATAGATAACTGTTCTCCTTTCGTTATCAATCATATCATATTAATTAAATACTCCCCTCAATTATTTAGGTACACATAGCTAGCTATCTTTATAAATCTCAATTCTATATAATAATGTAAAAATACGACAACTATTTAAAATTGCTATAATATGTGGCAAAATTGCTACTAAGAATTCTGAGTTGCATATAGCTGAAAGCAAACAACAAAAATATATATAATACACGCATATATATGCATTTTAATTAATTAAGATCGTAAATAATGTACCGTCCAATAATTTATAATACAGACATTCATAAAGAGCAATATATACAGTTACACATATGTGTTAGAAAACATTTGTTTAACCCAGTGGAATTATTTAGAATATCAATCTATAGCAGTCATATAATTATTTAATAAGTTATTATTGAATAAATATGTTAATGCACTCTTGCTCTCTACACGCATTTTATTGTGTATATTTTGATATTTTTAGACTGTTAATAATTGAAGTAACTCTACATGTTGATTTGGAGTAAAGGTATTTACTATTATTTAATCATCTATGCCCCAACGCGTAATAAAAATTGTTTTAGTAAATTGCAAAAATAAAAAAATATCAAGGACACAAATACCGCAATCTATAAATTTCTATAAAGTGCAAATTCGGCAATAAATTATTTGAATTAGAATTATATCGTTTTTATTCAATGGATATTTATTCTTTTTAGAATATAATGTCTCTGCTATCCGTTTGCGGTAATGCAATATATTTTATTTAAAGAGTACTAGTACATTATCTTTGTTCATAGATATAACTCTTGGAATGTCCATTACTATGTCTATATGCAAATTTTTTCAGAGCAATTTTAGCAAGATCTTGCACATCAAATTTTTAGTTTAGGTGCAGCTTTTTGAAAATAACAAGCGCAAGTGCAGGTGTAATGTTAAATATAAAAAAGCAAGTGTGAGAGCAGGTATAAGTGTTAAATAAAAAATATAATGCCTATTTTATGTTTTATAGCTTACTTTTCAGAATTAATAAGTTTTTTTAATAAAAAATTAAAAAATATAACAAAATGCTGTTTATTTAAAAAATAATTAGAATTACGGAAAATAATATTTTAAACAAAATTCAAATATAAAACTGCACAAGCACAGGATTTTGGTATTGTAAAATTATCTTGCATGCAGAAAACTCTCCAAAAAAATTTGTCTATAATATATGTATATATATTTATTTAAAATTAGGTATTAATTATTCCTCCCCTAAATGTTTATTTCATATAATTTGGTAAACTTTGTTTAATATTAGGTAATTAAGAAAAAACTATGGCATTTATTCTTTAGGAACTTAAAAAAAACATTATTTTAAATTTTCTTTCAAAAGGAAATAATATATTTGATAAAAAGCTTGTTAGCCTTAAAACTATAGACAAACAAAAGTATAATCTATAATCAGTAGCTGTTTGCATGCAAATGTTAGACTAGTAAAACTCTACAAATTGTGTAGAATTTTACAAAACCATGTGGTATTCTAAGTAGAATTCTACACTGGTATGCAGCAAGTATTAGAAGTCTATACTATACTAGAATTCCACAGTTAGATCAGACTTGCTCAAAGTCATATGCAGAAAAGTTAGATTCCCTTTGTTTGACTAACAATTTCCCCATAGTTTTTAAAAGTTGAATTGAAGTCTAAATATAGTATATAGCTATATTAGAATGCAAATAATCTAAATTGAATTTTACATAAAAGTGGGTTACTTAGGCATCATGACATTCTAACTTTACAGGTTTTACAGCTTTCTTATTCATACAATATGGCTAATTATCTTTATATATATTCCAAGTACTATATAAGTCCAAGATATTGGAGACATATTGAGTAAAATGAATTTATAATTGTATTTATTATTGAAGATTGACAATTATAATTATAATTAGGTAGATGCATATGATGACCCCATTGTGAATAACAAAGATGAAAAAATAGGTGAGGTCAGTATGACCTTAAATAATCCTACAATATAACTTATTCCCTACTGACACAACCACACTATAGTGGCATTGGAAGATAGTTAACATTGAGGGGCACAAAATAGGCAATGTGAGATAGAAAAATTATAGTATATACCTTATGTACATTTACAGCTAGTATTTTCCATCTATTATTAGTATTGTCTTTTTTTATTTATTGTCTATTTTTATTATTTGAATATATATAGATTTATAGTATATTCTAGCTTTAATTACTTATTTCAGTATTAAACAGTTTAGATATATGTAGGTTATGTAATATGGAGGCTTCATGATTATAATTAGCTTCTATACACATTATTCTAAGACTAATTTCTCCCAAACAATTTGTTTATGATTATTAGAAGGGCACAAATATACCTTTGCCCCCCTGGTTCCGACACCACTACACTACCAGTTTCTCAGCAGCCTGTATTTATATGCACTCTTCTAGCCAGTGAGTATAATATATAGGCATATTGTTACTAATTATAGTAAGTTAGGAAGTTAGAGTTCTATAGAATAATACTGTTAGATTTTTATATTGCATATCAAAAGATAAGTGATACTAGCCAATCATACTGTAGATTAGACTCTTAGAGTTGTAGAACTCTTAATTTTGGCATGCACACAGCCCCAGGTTATAATCACTAGTAACCAGTCTACAAATATGCAAAACTGAGTTGAATAATATAGTATATTATGACCCAAGATTAAATATAATAAAGTTAAATATTATTAATAGTATTTAACACTCTTTACAATTTATATATACATAAATATAAGTAAATTATTTTCAAAATAATAATATACTATATATAAATAATTGTTTTTAATAATATTATTCAGTCTATTATTAGAATAGATTATAAAATGTTTAAAGTTTATAGTTGTATTCATAATCAATATAATTATATTCATATTATTATTTATATTTTATATGTGTATTTATTTTTTATATGTGTATTTTGATTTTTTAAATCATTTATATTAAATATGCACTATATAAATAATATATATGTCAGATAATATAACATTATCATAATAATTTTGAATTGAAGTTTAGGATAAATAAATAATTTATTTAATAATGAACCATTTCATTATTATTCACATATATAAATATTATAAAATATTAAAGTCATGACATCAAGATATTTATAGTTGATATATCTCTTGTTTTATAAAAAAATAAAAAAAATAGAATATGCAAATATTATAAATTAATTCATATAATAATTAAACATTTTAAAATTAACATTTTTGACAGTAATAAACTTTTAAAGTAATAAACTCACCTTTGTACTTAACATGCAATATGTATACCAAAAGAGCATTAAAAACATTAACAAATCTGTCTTTTTCGTTTGTTTACATTGAAATAATGTTTAATAAAGGCTATTTATTTATAAATTCTGGAATATCAGAATACCATTCTAGCAATTCATTTATTTTATCTTATTTTCATAATCCAAAGTAAGAATATATTTGTGGGCTAAATAAATAGATAAATTCTAGCCCACTTATATATTGGCCAGAATTTACAATTTTCAAATTAATTCCAAAATTAATAAATACTTTTTCTTAAAGGCACAGGAAGAAAACATTTTTCATGCTACTTAAAACATTGATTTCTCCATTTCTGATTGATTGCTATAATCAAAACAATAAGTGCTATACTGTCAATAGGTGGTATTGATATTATGGATGTTGAGTATTACAAACCTGTTTAAAATACTAAATTGTTAATATTATTGAATGGAACACTTACTCATATCATCAAAAAAAAAATATCATCTATATTTTTTAACCACACCTATTTATAAAAAAATCAGTTGTATAATCAACAAGGTATTGTTTAAAATAAACTAAAATGCTTTCAACTTAAACAAACACTAAAGGTGATTTTTTAATCGCTTGTTTAATTTTGTTTTGTATATATTATGTGTTAAGCTCAAAGTGATTTTATTGCTTTAAAGATTTATTACAAAGGGTTTTGTATACTGTGTAATTTAATGATAATTTAATGGCAGATAGAAAATATGTTTATAAATAGATTTATATTCTTTATATTTAAAAAAATTGTCATTTATAAACATTATTATAATTAAGTAGTTTATTTATCATTAAATTGATTTTTTACTAATATTATATAATTATTATGATAATTATTACTTTATTATAATTAAGTAGTTTATTCAACATTAAATTCATTTTTTACTAATATTATGTATATTCCAAATTTATAAATATGTACAAAAAAATTTATTAGGTTATTTAATATGTATGATAATTTTAATAAAGTAAATATAACTTAAATTTTTACATATAATATGACAAATATAGCTTCAAATAACTCTAAATTTTGAGTAAGTATAAAGCTTACAAAGTTTCATGAACTTCTATGCATAGGTACATATCATTTATAAATTCAATTAATTACTTTGTATTATTTTATTTAAATAAATTTTATTTGTATTTTCATTTGTTTTTTAGACTATAAATTTAGACAATAAAAATAAAGTACTTGTGATTATTAGTAATTTAAATGTGTTATGATTTAAGTAAAATTGAAGCATACTTATTTAAAAAATTGTTTTTCATTTCTAAATATGTCTCTCGATTTTACACTGTTAATAAAAAAAGAATAAAGAAAGCATTAATCAGTCCAGAAAAGAATTCTGGTTTTACAACTTAGTGAAAACTTGTTTAATTCATATTCTACTTTCTAGTAAATATTATCAAAATCATTCTGTTGAATATTACTTCGTGATATAAGTATTAATTTATAGGAAATAAATATATACCTATAATGTATGTAGCAAATTGCATTGTGTTTAAAATAAGTTTTCCATTTTTGCCTCCAAATCTTTGAGCAGTTTTGAAATCATTTGAATTCCATAATTTTAATATTAGCAGGAAAATTATAATAAATATTGATTATACTTATATTTAAAATAATGAAATTAAATATGTACAATTAATATTGATTAAGGATATTTCAAAGATTTAATACAAATCCATATTAATATACAGTATTGTTTTGTGTTATTAAATTTAAAATATGATATTTAATAACATAACAATACTTTTTTTTATTTCATTAATATGTTGACACCGTTTTTATTTTGGGCCTCTTGCATTCACTGTGTATTTATTTAAAATATTTATCTTAGATATACATAAGTTGCGTTTTAGTAATTAGCATAATTAAGTTGTCTAATATTATAAAACTCTCCATTAAAAACCAACATATAAAGCCTTTTAATTTGTTAAAAAATGTGATGTTCTAAATCTTCGATTGATATCTACTGTGCCGATTTTATCTACAGTACAAATCTAATTTCTTTTTATATAACCACTTTCAATCATGTTAAATGAGCAAATCAGTATGCTTAAACAATATAATATGGGCACAGACTAACTTGACAACCATCTGTGTTGTTACTTGCATTTCGTAAAATCATAAACAAATCTCCGAACGCCTTTTGATGACAGCATTCAAGTTTATATGCAAATAAATGTCTATTTACTTGTACTATGTATATGCATTATATTTATGTGTTACACTACTGCTATGCCCTACACTGATGGTGTAAGTAGTAGATTAATTAGGCAAACTTAAAACGAAAATAAAAATATATAATTTATTTCTCAAAAGTCTGAAATTATTGCAAATTTCGTTTTAATTTATGAACAATAAATTTAAAGCTATCTCTCAGTTTTTTACAATTACGTCAAATACATTTCTAGAAATTTAGATAGTAAGTTTTTATCACTATACTTAAATGTTTATGATATTTGTTCAAAATAACATAAATAATGTGCTTTCTATGCTACACTTGGCATAAACTGCTGGCATGCAAAGCTCTTTATTTCGTACTAACACTACGAGGAGTGTGGGCTACTGAAGAGACCCAACATGGTTGACACAATGCTGTCGTATTCTCTCTATACTGTAAGTAGTATGCATTAGTAGTGTGAAGTCACCAAAATCGAAAGCCTAGATTTATTATGCTTCTTTAAATTAGATTTTCTTGAAAATTCGACATACATTCATTTTGAATATAATTATGAGCCAAACGTGATTCATCACTAGACTGTGACGAAATATATTTGACTCGTTTAATACTTCTTCTTATATTTAACTAATGTCAAAACAGTCACTCGTGGATCTATAAAAAGCAGGATATTTAAATATATACAAGTTGTACTTAAGCAGAAAATGGTTATATGTGGTTTTATGTAAGTAATGTAATTTATTCCCTCTTTGCATTATTCATTCTTGTATTTGTTAGAACACTGCTTTTATGTACCTATCTTCCTTTAATTAAAGTTCGTTTAATAATATTATATTTAATTTAATTAAACATCTCTCGTGAAATAAACGTGAATTGGGCTAAACTTGTCTGCTTATTGAAGCAAATTATATAACTTAAATATACAGTGTAAGTGGCTAAGTTCATAACGGTCGATATATACCATATCACAGAGTATTGATCTCTATATTGATTATTGTTTACAGTTGGGTACTTTTATTTTGCGAACATTATGTTTTAAAAACTGAGTCTCCAAAATATGAAATGTTGTATAGAAAGTTGTAGGCATGTAAATATATGTCTAAATAGAATTTACAGATACTTAAGTGACACTTATTTTTGCAAGTAACTTAATTTTGTAAAATTGATAAAAATAACGCTATTTCCGTTTGTCTATTATTTCCAGGGATAATTACTCTAGTATGAAATCAATAAAATGTAAAATGATATGTATTTTTACTATATTTATAATGTTTTACATAGCAATTCTAATACGAATAATTTTAAAGTTATCTAAAATAAAGGCTTTTCTATTTTTCTATTTTTAAGGCTTCCCAATTTTATTGCGGAAAGCTTGCTAAACAGAAAATTTAGTCCAAATATATTGAAAACGAAACAAAAATATCGTTGATAAATTTGATTTATGTACAAATTAACTTTTCTTAGATCTCATGCTAGTCTTAAAATGAACGAACTTTTAGTAAGCCTTGGAGTGATTAATTTTAGTGACTTTATATACCTTTCGCAGTTCAAAAATTAAGTTTAAAACCAAAAATCTGTCTGCGATGTTGACAATAAATACCATTTCACTCAAAAAACCAACGCCACGAATAAGTATATCGATCACATAAATAAAGATTTCTCGCCAATATTTTTTGGTAATTGCCCATATTTTATCTTTAAAAGTTGAGTTGAAGGCTTTGTATGCCTACTAGGGAGAAGCGGGGGGAACAGCGGCTTATCTAATTGACCATCTTTTTTTTCTTTTTGAACCCATAAAAATATCCGCATTTACTTTTAAATATTGTGTCTTCTGGGGCGTTGATACGGCACCTCTGTGCTTACTGGCATAAACTCTAAACCTGTCTACCGTGGTACGGATAGCCTCATTCCTTCTGGGGTCCCATTTCCTCAACTTAACCTCTAATTCTCTCACCCCCGCAACCTCTCAAACCTTCTTAATTATTCTGTTCCAGTTGAAAAAATGGGTGGGGGGGAGGGGATAACGTTA
>JAYRBW010060745.1:0-10634 GCA_036023295.1 Invenusta paracnida | reverse complement strand
GAAACTCAGGTAAGACTGAGTTTCAAGACTATGTTCAGCTGATGAGACCAAACAAGGTCGAAACCGGTACTGTTCTGCCTTCTATGTTGGAAAATGAATGATAATCACCTCTATCACCACATTAATATTTAATATTAAAATCGTTAAAACCTGAGATATTAAATTATATATACAGTATATTACATAATATACCTAAAATACTGACAGTGTAATACTATAGAGTATTCAAGGTCTTTATGAATAAGTTAGACAAATCAGGTTTTTCATTTATAAAATTTTAATTAAAAGGAATTTATTCTACTTAAGAAAGAAAAGCAATAATACTTTTAATTAATATTTTGCTGAACATCTTAAAAGCTGAAGAATATCATAAACATAACTTTGAAATTTGCTATAGTTATTTTATTATTCTTAAATAATAAGTAAGAAATGTAATGTTTAATTTTACTTTTCACTTGGTCCAAGGTTATATTAATTGTTATGTAAAAAAATTGATTTTTAGTTAATAAGATTTTTCTAACTTTTGATATAAATGTAAATAGTTTTCCAATAGGTTGTATAACAATTTCTTTTGTAAGATTAGTTTTATAATTTTTAAGCAATTGCAAAATTTTTTATTTTTTATTTCCTTCAGTTCTGTATATTATACGTATAGAATAATAAATGAATAGGACAAATTAGCAGTTTTAAACATTGTCAACTGAGCCACAGAATTTAATGAATTTTAGAAAACCACATTTTCAGATTGCCTGTGCTATATGATTAGAGAAGGTATTTTAATATAACGAGATAATACCACCCTTTTAATAAACTTAGACAAGTAAGAAAAATTCTAATAATACCAGTTTTTTTATTTCATTTATAATTCAATTTAACATATATACGCATATTTTCATATCTGGGACAAAATATGAACACCCATAAAGTTAAGCAAGATTTTATCTTTTTAATTAAATTTTGCTTCTACTTTTATCTCAATTTGTTACTATGTTATTTGTGTAATAGTTACGAAAAATTGTTAGACGTCTTTTGCGTGATTATATATGCTTTAATTAGTGTTAGTTACATTTTAAGGAATATATATTTGTTCAGTTACATTTGAAAAACAAGGAACTTATTAGCTAATTAACTATGAACTTAATAGCAACTTATTTGTGATATAAAATAGTATTTACTTGTAATGTTAAAATATAATAACATATAATAAAATGTACCTCTTACGGCAAGTAGTTAATAGGGATACAAACAACTATTACTGTCATGTATACATTATTATTTTTATTAGAAAAACGTTTAAAATAATTCGTTATTAGTTAAAATATACATTATTTTAATATTTTACTAATAAACATGACAGCAATATATTATTTCAATAATTATCTATAGCTTTTCGTGAGTAAGTAAAAAGACAAAGCACAAAAATAAGGAAAAAATACAAATATTAAATGAAGTATTCATATTATTGATGTTACAGATAATAATAAATTCATATAAAAATTTTATCACTTAAGACCAATGTAATACTATAAAACATATATGACACATGTTAGTCTTTATCTATATCCATATAATGGCTTATCTATGATTCATATACCTACATATTATGTCTCCTTTATCTGATGAAGGTATTGCTTATGAAGTATCGAATTTACCAAAGTTATTCATACTTATAAAATGTATCATAACTTCTATTACCACAGTATGGTCATATTTATCTCCAACATTACATTTTTTACCAGGTAATACATACCTAATGCATTTAATGCATCTTACGTATGGAATGTAATTCTTTTAAAGCGCAAACTACTACTGATGGGTTCGCTAATATTATAGTAGTGAACGAAATAGGGTGCTGCACCGTTTATATGAAGTTCAATATATGTATATACTCGTAAGATGTAACGCATTAAGTAGTTTTTACACAAGTAGATAAGACTATCCATATTAAAAATTATTCCTATATGTCATAAATGTATTCATTTGTATTATATATACTATTCGAAGTAATATTTTATATATTATGTAATTAACTTTTGAGAGAATGTTCCATGTTTGAACAAGGTCATATACTTATTTTTTACTGTAACGATAATGCATTTGTGATATTTGTAACCGAATATCTACTAAAATGACTATTTTATTAAGTCAGTAACTGTATTTTATGTTCCCATTTTTTTAAATTTCCTCTAGATAAGCTTGTCAATGCAATTTTACAAAAACTATAAGTTACTAACCATATTAGAAATGTTGATGTCTGTAAAAGTTTTAGATGGTTACAAATATGAAATGTAGGTACACATGTATGTATTATTAAAATGTATCATTTTTACATAGTATATTAAATAAAGTTAAATAATAATACACCAGAAATATATTTTTGAGCGGAAATGATAAAAATATCTGAGAACTTATTATAGTGAATACTTATTTTCTAAATACTTTAATTTGGATTTAATTTAAATTTTTCTATAATAGTATAGTTCCGGTTGTCATATAAAAAATTCAAATTCACGAAGAATTGTTTAATCTAAGTATTATTTTAAATGGAATATCTTTTACCACTTCTTTTAAAAAAAATTATCCGAACAACTATTTTATAAACTAGCGTTTTTTGTAGGCTCTTCATATTCCTAAAATTACAATTTTTTATTTGAATATCTACAACTATTTAAATGTTTGATCTATATGTGCATCATGAATACATGAATGTGTGTATGTGTACTTTTGAATATCCACATCTATAATTTATAAATAAGCATATAATGCATGTACATAATAATATAGGTGACGGAAAACATTTTGGACGTAACAAAGACTTTACTTATATAAAGTTTATTATGTTGATGCATGCATATGAATTGCAATTCCCTACTGTTATTTACATGTTTTATTGCGTGCTAAGCCACTGATTATGTTGCATCATATAATTTATTCCCCCTGCAATTGTAGCTGTATATTAATTATTGTTAGTTTCTTGTATGTCCGACATAACTGGAGTTTGATTCCGTTCCAATAATATCAAAACGGCGTTATATTGTCCAATTTTTGATCCATTATTATTTAAAACGAGTAATTTTTCAAGGCAAAGTTTCTTCATATTGCTACATTTGCCGAGGGAATAAATGATACGATACAACATGATCCGTAGGTTAAGCACACAATAAAACATGTAGCTGTAGAGAATTGCAATTCATGTGCATATATATTTCTTCAACACAATAAGCTTAATAAGTGAGGCCTTTGTTACATGCAAGATGTATTCTAACACACATATGTATATTACTTCCCGTTGATTTCTGTGAAAAATGAATACTCGTTGTTGTCTTCAGACCAGGCAATAAATCCTATTCACAGAGCAAATGTTGTGGTATTAGTCGTTTAATTGTTTAAAATATTAAACATTTTGTGTAAATTTCATTAAAAAAATGTATTATTAAAAAAAGGATTTTGCAGTAGCAGGCAACACTATCAGACAAACAGGTTTTGTGACACCATAAATTAAAGTATTTATATATATATAAGGATATATTACAGATATATTTCTCTAATAAAAAAATATAAAAAACAGTAACATCTGATATAACTTTTTTTATTAAAGAAAGCTGTGCAAATTGTTTGGTATAAATAGTTTTGTAAAATCTATTATTTATCTACATTAAGTTTTCCATACTTTTTCTATACCATACCTATGCATAGAAGATTTTATAATATATTGCCCATAAATATTAACAAATTTATTACATGCGCTTTTGATAAGGAATAATATACATATACCTACATATATATTACTTATAAATTATAAATCACTGTTTGCAAAATTGACAAAAATGCTACTGCTAATTTCACAAAAACTGAATTTCATTTTAATATTAAGACTCTATTCTTAAATGATTACATGAATTAAATGAAAACATGAACACGTTGACACCGATAAGTATTTTATGATAGGGAAAGAGCCTCATATGAGCAAAGTTCAGGTTCTGGCCACATAAGATATCCTCTTCTCCTCAAAATGTTCAACGCAATTGAGAACGATAATTCCTTGAGCTATTCACCACGTACATTATCAAAACCTTAATGACCCTGTGAACCGAAAAAATATTCTTCGGATACGGAATATTTAGAATGGTTCAAGACTAATCATATTCTGCCTGTTAAACAAACAGCATATTCACTTGATTACAATTTAATATATCAGTTTGTTTTATAAACTGTTCTAGTACTTTGTGATAATATTAATCTCGATAAGAAAAATGAAGTTACAAATTCAATACAATAAGTTATATTAACTAAATATTTACGTGCATACGATTTTTAAAAGAGTGTAATGATTTGAAATCTCATATAAGAAAAGTGATTGAAATCCACAGTGACTAAGTTTAGCTCATATATCATGTTTGTCTCACATGGGCATAATAATTATCTCATACTCGTATTATAATATTTCACATTTGTATACATGAAACACAATATAATGAATACATAATGCATTACGCGTTGAAATAGTTTTTTATGTTAAAATAAATCAAATTAACAAAACGCTATAATTGTGGAATTAGTTCGTTAAAAAGTTTCTAGAACATATTTTTGAAAAGGTGAAATTTTGAGTATATATTCGCATCAGGATAGTGAAAATATAGTAGTATAAACACTAATAAAAATGGGACATTTTATATAAAGAATAAAGATTACAAAACCATTATGCAATATTTGTATTTTATAGCTTATGCCCGGACAGTGTTTTAAATAAATTCAATATTAATGAAAAATTATCTTGGATATTTGGTTTATGGACGCATGTAATATATTACATAAGTTAAATTTATTACTTCAAATTTCATTGAAATTAAATATCATTAAATTGTAGAAATTCATAAAAACGTATTAGATGTAGATTGAAATTTAAATATTTTTAGTATTTAATATTCAATCTTATCAAGATGTTTTTAATCAGCTTTATTTCAAACAGATATTAAAGCATTAACTGATTTAAACTAATAGAAAAATAACGTTAGTTTTGTTGACACTAAATCTATTATTAGCTGTTTTACAGATATGAAATTTAAAAATGCTGAGTTATCAAAATGAAATTTGTTTCATATTGGAGCTCAATATACACACATTGTAGCTACAAGATTACAATTTATTTATATATCAGACTTATAAATTTAAGATGACTGTTTTGACTTAAATTGAATAGAATAAATAATAAATTTGAACACCAATCTTACATTTTTTCCCATAGCCTTGCCTTCATTTTTTGACACCAAAGCCCAATCCCCAAGAAATGTGGAACTCGACATTGCTGCTCGAGAAACATATGTCTGTGTGAGCGGCGAGAGTAACTGCATGGAGACTGATGCTGATCCAGCAGACTCCCCAAATAGTGTGATCTTCTTGGGATCTCCACCAAAAAGCTCGATATTCTCCGCCACCCACTTGATCGCCAAGCGCTGATCCATCAAGCCCATGTTTCCCGGTGCTTCCTCCCTCCCAAGATAAAGGAATCCGTGAGCCATCACCCGGTACTCCATGCTGACAACAATGACTCCCTGCTGACTCGCCATGTATGTACCGTCATAGATCGCCAAATTACTGCTCCCGGAAAAGAACCCCCCACCAAAGATCCAAATCATAACTGCTGCATTTTTGACTCCCTTTGGAGCCCAAACGTTGAGATAGAGACAGTCCTCTGACATCCAGGCATCAGAGAACCACATCTTTTGAGCTGGATTATTGTAGTCAGACCGCATCATACTACCTTGATAGCAGGCGGGTCCGAATTGTTTGACATATCTGTATGTGGCCTCACCCCAAGCTGTGACAGGTTCGGGGTAACGAAATCGGAGTTTGCCCACGGGTGGTTGAGCGTAGGGGATGCCCAGAAAGGTTTCCACCTCAGTCGGGCTAACTGTTTGACTGAAACCAACTATCGTTCCATCGTTTATTTTCCGTACTACATCTTTACTTTCTACGGTAAGCGCGATGAGTGCCAGAATGCAAGAAAGTACTTGTTGAAATATTCGAGTCTTCAAGTTGCGACTCATGGTGATCTGCTTTATTCGATCAACCAACAAATAATGTGCAGATTGTGTTGACAATCTTGCTGCATCCGATCTTATAAAAACAGCTAATAAATACCGCTCTTAGCGTATCATTGGATAAGCTCTAACTGCCAATGATGTATATGTGGAGAATATCAGCACGCGAGGAAACCAAATGTTAACTGGAGCATATATTGCAGTGATCCGTGTAAAAAGTTTACTTTTACTCTTTTTATTTATATATTTGTTCATACAAAGTTGCCATGTTTACTAGTTAAGGAAGTATCCGGTAATATAAAAAATATGATAAATATATAAATATTGTTAATCTTCTCATATAAAGTTTAATTTATGAACCACAATTCTTCATTTTAATTTAATTTATTTAGTTTCAAAAGTTTCAATGTATATTTCAAAAAATATTATAAGCATCTATATTTTGCTTGTTTTATTCTATGATCAAAGTATCAATTTCAGGTAGAACAATATCTTGATCTATACAATTATTAATTTTTAGAATATACATTTTTTAGAATGAAATATATAGCATAGAAAAAAAGTTACCCAGCTGTATTTATGATATTTGAATATAATTATTAATACCTATCTATATTAATTTTTTAATGATAGCCACAAAATTTACTCCTTTCATATTAACTTAGTGTAAGACATCCTAATAAAATTAATAATGTCACTTATTAAAACAAAAATGTTTACGAATCTGCCTACTCGGGTGGTTGAAGTTATACATAAATGTGTACTTATAACTATTGTAACGAGATATACATACACATGAGATATATAAAATAATGTGTATCATAATATGTAGTAATTATTATTGTACACAGAGTTACACAATGTATTATTTTTATTATATTCTATTTAAAAATATTATTCTACCTATTATGATAGGTACCTTCCTATCTATTTATTCTACCAAATGTGATACATGTGTACAGATTATTATTTTATCCATACATTGACATATATATATATATATATTCATATATATTTAATCTTATGCTCTTTAGCGCAAACAGATAAATGTGTTAGTAAATTATATTGCGTAATCATAACATTCTTAATAGTGTGTTCCATGTACCGATCATGTAGCGATCCTGTCCTGATTGTATAGTACACACACTGTTATTATTTTTTTATTGTGTGCTACAATAAAAAGCTTATGTTTCCTTAGTTAACCTGCTTTTGTGTGTTCGAATTTTACATAGAAGTTTTGAAGGTACTTTATACTCATACTATTGTAAAGACTTATAGAAATACAGTATTGTTGTATAATATTTTAATTATTATACTTTTGTTGGAGTGTCATGAATATGTCTTACCAATAATTTAGACGCATATTGCACACATAATTTGCTATAGTATACGTACTATACAATATTATTTGTTAATTATAACTTAATATATATAGTTATATGGTGTATGTTTGTTATACATTAATTAACATAGTTCATTTCTACTAAAATTTGGTCAGTGTATATGGGTACACATCAGGGGAAATATATACATGAATGTGTGTGCGTGTATACATAACTATGCGGGTGTGCTCCACAAATTCATTTAGCATAATCTTAGTCACATTCATTACTAAAATTATCGAAACATAATATTATATATTTCAAACTCAATTGATATTATCAAATAATTTACTGTTTGGATGCTTTGATTTTGTGATAGTCAAATATAGGTTCCAATATCTTTAAATATAATTTTTGTACAGCAGAAACACTTTTGTAATATCAAATAAAGGTTACAAACAAAGATAAACTTGTTCATAGCAAAATATATTCTCGACTAGTTTTGTTCTGCACGGACATCATAACTGAATAATAATATTTAATACATTTATACCAGATATGAAGCTTGTATACATATGTTACAATAATAATAATAATAATAATAAAACTATATTTATAAAGCGCTTAAAAATATGAAGCTTCTCAAAGCGCAATACTGAGTAATAATTTCATACAAAATATATTATAATACATGAGAGTACAGATCACACAATAACATTAAACTGAAAACATGAAGAGTTAGAAAAATATTTAAAAATAAGATTGGCCTGATTGAGTCAGAGAGTTACTAAGAATGATTTTGGTTATATTTAATACACAATGATTCTTTTATGGAAAGGTCAAGAAAATTATTGGCAGTGTACAGAATGGAAACGTTATTAATATTACTGGAACAGCTACATGAAAGGAGGTGAGAAGCATTAGCCGAATTTTTCATTGACCATAATTCTAGTGAAGAGATGGCATGCTTAGTTTCATCAATGTATAACGCCATTGTCTATTCTCAGAACAGGTAAATTAGTATCTGGTAAATAAGAAGGTAACACTCAATTTTAAAGCAAGAGGAACACGATCTTTATGCGAGAAATGCTGAGGTATCTTAAATGATTTAAAAGCTAGTGTTTAAATGGAACATTTAGATTATTGGATAAACGTTTTAATTATGTTTCAGAAGAACTAAAGGGCAACCAAAAAAAGGAAGGACTACCAATTAATAGAGTGGAATAAGTTCCGAAAGGAGCACAGCGATAAGTACGACTAATAAAACAATAAATAAGGATATTTTTTACGAGTTAGGACCAAAGGTATGCGCCAGTTAAGTAAAATGCCAGTATTGGTAGATATAGACTAAACGCTAGAGATAACTTTATTATTAAATGACAAAACAGAAAGAAGGGTCGAGAATGCGGACCTATTAATATTGTAAATTTGATATTAGGGTGACGCAAATTGAGAAACGAAAGAAAATCATAAAGAATGCAAGAGTCATTTAAAACGAAAAAATATCATCAGTATAACAAAAAATAAACTATCGGAGGAGAACTGAATTCACCCAAAAATATATTTTACATGTGAGTCATGAAAAGGTTGACAAGCATGGGCTAAGAGAACTCTCCATTGCAACCCAATCTATCTGTTTGTGTAAAGAATTATCAAATAGTAACTCTCTAGACGTGCCTAAGATGAGAAGTTTACGAAAATGTTTAATATCGAAAGATGGAGGAAACGAAGAATTATAAACGTAGTTAAAGGCTAAATCAATAGTTTCGGACAACAAAATATTTGTTAAATATCTTTCAACGTCATACGAGACAAATTTGCAAGTTTCTACAAAATTTAGGACAGATATTTTATTGATGAAATCTTGAAAAGAATTGAGCATTATTAGGAATGGAGGGCTTAAAGTTCAACTGCGCGCGAGGTGCGGATAATATACCAATAACCTAATAACAAATGGAGAGGCGAAACGCATGATGCAGTTAGTGTTGTTGTTGATGTGAGCGCCACCTGCCGCGGGGGTATAGAAAGTCCGCCATGTCAGCTGGACCACTAGCAGGATTGCACCAGGACTATTAAACTCAACCAGTAAATATTTGGTGAGGCGCGTCCGGCAGCCTTTTTCCGATTTGTGATATCACTAAAGTCACAAAATACCTTTTTTCATACTACTTCAGTGATATGACAAAAAGGAAAGTGGCGGACGCGCCTCACTAAACAATTCTATGTTGAGTTTAATAGTCCTGGGGCAATCCTGGAGTCAATATTCGAGAGTGTGTGGGATACCAGGGCAGTGGGGACAGCCTGGGTCCTTCGCAGGGTTCAGAAAGCTTTGGTAGGCACAAAACTACGTAGCGCGGCCACTGCGAAGCCTGGTTAACAGGACGGAATCTTAACGGTGTAGGTTTAGTTATTTAGCCTCGTTGCTTAGACTGCGGAGATTCTATAGGGTGGGTTGGTGGTGGGTCTGTAATAGAGTTGTTAGCTGTAGGCACATCTGAGGGGGATCGGAGCCGCTGGTTCATTAATATTGGTCGTCTCTTTGGCTGCGGCGTCTGCCAGATCGTCGGAACGTCGATGTGGCCGGGGACCCAGTGAAAGGTGACATTACATGCTATGCGGCTGAAATCTTTATTAATAATACTTACATCTGGTGAATCATAGGATGATATTGTGGAAGTGGCTAAATTATAAGCTTTAAAAATTTGTTATGATTGGCAAGTTAAAGTGAAATTATTTAAAGTAATATTCCTTCCTTTTTATTCGGTCGCATTTTTAATCCTTCTCAATTGATAGCAACGCTTATCCAATAGTCTAAAATTTCCGTTAAAACTAGTTTTTAAATCATGTAAAATATCTCAGTATTTCTCGCTGAAATATTATATTAATCGCTCTTGTAGCCGTTCTTCTAATTTTAATAAATTTTCGATTTTAAACATTGACAATCATTTTATCGATCTTTTCATGAAATAATCATTGTATATTAATTATAATCAACCTATTCTTAATAACTCCTACGCAATCAGGCCAGTCATGTTTTCTCAAATCTTTTTAATCTCTCTCTCTCTCTTCGTGTTCTTAGTTGATTATTGTATTGTATGATCTGTACTCTCATGTATCGAAATAGAGTTTGTATGAAATTATTAATCAGTATTGTAAACTATGTATGTACGCTTTATTTCTGGTATTATTATATTAAATTATTATTAGCCAAAAATGGCAAAAAGTGTGTTAGCTCATATCATAAAAGAATTGAAATAAGCGTAAAATGTGT
>JAYRBW010060744.1:0-10634 GCA_036023295.1 Invenusta paracnida | reverse complement strand
CTTGTATTATTGTTAATATTATTGTTAATAAATATTAAAAAAACTCAAATACGAAATTTTTTACGAAACGACCTATACAATGTGATTACGATTATACATATGACATATTGAAAACTGGGTCACCGTACCAAATAAATTATTTTTCAATCTGTTATATTGACTACAGTTTTTAATTAATTTGTATTAATTTACAAAAATTCACATCGAAAATATAAAACTAAATTAGTTCATCTATTTGTATAAATATAACTAAAATAATAAAATAATAAATTAAAATTACTAAAAGTATAGTAGTATTTAAGTTAATTGAATAGTATTCAGGATTTTTGACTTCCCTATTTTTCTTGATTGCAACTATTTCAGCTAATTTCCATTCTTCAGAAAATGTGTTTTCATTAATGACAGAATTGTTTAAAGTAGCTATTTATCTTCCTATATCTTGTCTTATTTGTTTCAGAATGAGTAATGTTAGATTATCATGGCCAGTTAAGTGTGTGACTTTTGATCTTTTTACTGTAAGCAAAACATTTGTTTCACTAACTATGCGGAAATTAAAAAGAGTAGAACATTTTTATGTGTGCCATTTCTTCCGGAATGCTTTCCTGAATTCGTTGCCTCTTTTAAGCAACGAATGTATTTAGTACATCAGGTGAACAATCGGGCTGTGGATTCTCAACGTTATGGTGGCCGAGTAGACTAGGCAATAACCTTCAGCCCCTATACACTTCCCACATGGTGACTTATGGTAACTCGTTGATGAATTCTAATTCGTTAAACAAATTAATATTGAACATTCTTTAGCTAGTGGAATGTGTTCGTTTTAACTTGACAGTCGAGTTATTTGTATGCATTATTGGATGCCGGTTATCATGCTCGTCGTACTAGAGTATTTCGATTATGTATGGCCTTCTAGGTGGTTAGTTTGATTTAGGGTGACCTAGAAAAAACATACTTCTTTCGTCGCGATGTTACTATAAGGGGACTGTTAAAAAACTGCTTACTAAGCAATATTGTAGTGTTTAATCTTATGGTCTAGGGTGGTTTCTTATGTGAGATTGAAATCCTGTTCAAAGAGGCAACGATAAGCAACGATATCGGCCTCTACTCACTTCCAGTTGCATTTTGGAATTTAGGGTACATAGTTCTTCATGTTTCGTTATATTATTTTAACCTGAACTGCAACACGATGTGACAACAAATCAGTGACATGGTATATAATAAAGTGTCTATGTCTATGAGAGCTACTTATATATGCTTGAAATTCTGTAGGTATCTGTAGAATCTTTTTATGCTTTTCTCTTTAATGTTTGGAGAAAGTTACAATCTATCGTAATCCCAGTGATTTAAGAAGTTAGACAAGAGTAAACACTGTTTGAGTTTAACAAGTTTAGCAATAATTATATTTAAAACCCAAGTGAGATAATTTTCTTGCTCTTTGTGAGATATTTCTATAGACTAAAAGATCGTCTGAGGCAGTTTTATCTGGAGTATGATACATGAAAATCTACCTATAATGTCACTAACTTCAAGAAAAATCAACTCGTAATCCTCATCTGCTTGACTATACAAACTTTACAATTTTTTATAATATTAAGTACGAAAATAATTAGGTATATACAATTTATAACATAATAGAGCCCAAAGTCATACAGGGTATATAAACTCACAGAATAACCCTCTGAGTTAGCTCATGAAATATGCTCATTATTGGAATTAAACTGCTAACCACCACCGTTATCAAGTAAATTGAAAAAAACCCCGCAAAATAAACTGTTTACTATAAAATAACTGTTTTTACCTACTGTTTTTCTTTACATGGAAGACTTTAAAATTTTATTATTAAACGTTTATTTAATATTTTTAATAAAATTCCTTTTCTAACAACAACATCAAACATTAACATCTTTTCTTTCAACATTACAACATAAGAATATATTTAAAAGAATTCATTAACAAATCAAGCTTAAAATTATCTTACCAAGTTGAACATAGGCATCAGTTACGAATGAAATTAAAAATAAGGAAATTATGTATTTCATTTGTTTCATTTTGAAATATATTTATATTGTAAGTGACTTTGTCAAATGAATATGTTTTAAATGTTTTCCTAGTAAAAAGAACAGATTTAAAGTTTAAATGCTAATCTCCTTTTATACTACTGCTAGATGTACAGACATTGATACTCTAACGAAACGATTAATTTTTATTGGTTGACATATATTTGAAAAGAGGAAACGATTGGTTATTATTAAGTTGCTCATGAAAATAAGTAAGATTAAAGCTTTTGAATATAGACTACTTAGCAAGCAATCATATTGTCTAGATAACGTGTTACCTTGAATGAATGAATACATGAAACGTAAAAGATTTAAACTATAGGCATATAAATTAAAGTATTAATATGTCAAATCAATACGTGATTTTAGAAATATTGGAGAAAATATATTAATAATTTTAAACAATCTATTGAATAATAAATTATTTATATTTATAATACAGTATGGGTACACCTAATATATTACAATAAAATGAAAACGAACTGTGACAAGAAATTTATTTCATCGTGACAAAATTTCTATCCTATAACTATACATTTATAGTAATCATAAAATAAGTAGTATTGATCATACGTTTTATAGCGAAAAATTCGAATGTACCAATGTTTAAAATATTGACACGTGTTTGAATTGAATACTACCTATATATTTACAGAAATGAGTTATTGTTTTAAAAATGAAACATTTCTTAGAAGATATTTTCTATATATGCACCATTTACAATAAGCGATATATATATTTGTATTTATCTTTTGCTTTATTTGAAAACATAATTTAGTTATTTATTTTAATAAGTTTTTGGTTAAATTTAGAAATCGTTTCAAGAAAAGTTTGCCTTCATATGTTACAGCATATTATTGCACGTTCAATTTCTCTTTTAAGTGTAAAATATTCGTTGTCTCTTATTTTAATTTATATGAAGTGGTATTGAAATATAATTGGGAAACTTATAAAATAAACTTAATAGAATTTTTAAATAATTTAATAATAGCACGAGTTTGTGTTTTAGAATAAGATTATTTCAACAAAAATATTTACACAATTAATTAAAAAAATATTCTTGAATACATGTGTTTCCCTTTAATTATTGCGTTAGTATATGCATGTAAAACATTAATTAATTAAATAATAAGCTATGAATAATAAAAAAATCTACCACAGAACAGTTAGTATGTAAACTAAAAATTAATAAACCCTTTATTCCATAATTACTGATACATATTATATTTCTTATTCAATGCGTATATTTAAAAGCAGTAGTATCAAGATCTAAATAAAATGTGTGGATAAAATAATGACATAACTTATTGCTAAACCTATAATATCAAGCTAATATGTATTTTAAAACAAATTATATACTCCATTGACTTAGTTTATCCTATATTATAATTAGGTGACAAGGTTCTCCATCTATATATAATTTACTAAAAAAGTAATAATGCAATTGATGTATTATTATAACAGATAACTAAGAAATATTAAACGATCATTTTTTTATAATATGAGAACAGATAACGATGTTTTACAGTAGTATTAACGCGATATATACACATTCAAAGGTTATATCATCTTTCGAAGAATGGTGACCAATTTGATATAATTATGAACATAAAACAGAATATTAAGCTTCAAAAGGTTTTCTTTCTCGTACTATTTGGGGAAGTTAATCCAGCTACTGATAGTTGGAAACATCTCCTCTGACATTTTGATAATTCTTACTTGTCACGTCGACGTTGCGGGGATAGGTATACTGCGGTATAAGTAGATAAGTTCGAGTATGGACCCAGTGTCGCGGGGTATATCGCTTCCCCTGGTCAGGGTTACAACCGAAGAGGTTGGCAGTAAGACGCTTTTTTTCTGTATGTATGGCGGGTCTCAACAGACAGCAGGTTCCGGCTATCTCAGAGCATCTTGTGTGATGATAGGGCCCACCTATATAGCCAACAGACATGGTCACCTAATCAGCCAGGCGGATTACTGTGTACATGGAAAGCAATGGTGAACTACTATATGAATATACTATCGTCTTATAAACCTTACACAATATGATGAGTATGCCAACAAACTCTCATTCAATTAAAATTTATTCAAGCAATTAAAATGAACATCATGAATACAATGTTTAAACACCACAGAAGTAAATGATATACGTGGATATTACAAGACAACTACACCCGAAATAAGATTGATTACATTCTAGTCTCTAGGCATTAGCTCGGCATTGGCTCGGCATTGGCTCAGTTCTTGACTCAAAATGTAGACCAGGTGCGGATTGCAAGACCGATCACATCTCGTCACAGGCAAACTATAACAACTGAAATATTTCCGAACTCATCAAAACAAACCAGTTATTATATATGATTTAGAGCAGCTAGTGAAGAAACACACTAAAATTAATCACACTATTGAAACAAAAATCGATTCGAAGCACTCCTTTCAAAATTAAATGATGAAATATTGCCAGATAAATTATGTGTAGTTTGTGAAAGAATTTGGATTAAGCAGCAAAATCACAAAATACAGGAAACTTTAAATAACTGATGCAGTAATACGCTCATAAAAAAAAAGAGCAAAGTGAGAATATGCTAAAAATGTAACAAATATAATATCCTTGCGTCGGAGATCTAAAGGATTATTAGACGTGACAAGAAGAATGAGTGGCTTACCGCTCAATGTCGGAGAATCCATGAGTTTGATCGACAATATAAATCGATTGAATGTTTTAACAATATACAGAAAGTTATAAAAAAAGTGATCATGTCAAACAAGCTAGTATCAACGACGTAAATGAGATGATATTAACTGAACCAGAGATGGTTCTTAACCGATGAATTCGGGCAGACTCTATTCTTAAAACCACCACTTTAACCCTCGCTGGTCAAGAACTTATTCTAAAAATCATTACCTTTATTCCATGAAGTAGAAAAGTTGCGAAAAAAGTGAAGAACAGAAAAACAGCAACAGGAATGAATGGAATACCCTCAGAGCTTATAATAATAAGTGGATAAAACAACTCTCAAAGAGCTACACGTCCTCATATGTAAGGTCATGGAGACCATGCTGAGTGGCTTAAAAACTTGGAAGATGCAAAAGTTAGTTAGGTACACTGTATTGAAAGCAGGAAACCTGAAATAATCTACTAACTATCGTTTATAGGGAGCATCAGGAAGGCGCACGACAGGAATGGCTGACAGAAAATGGTGCATCGTACGAAACATTGTTCGATGTTCTTCACCAACGTCGACACCATGACGATGCTAATAGATGATTATGAAAGCAGAGTAAAACTAATAGTATGCAAATAATTGTTGTACAACTGATATTATTATGCAACTTATAAATCAGAGAATAATACTAAATTAGAAAATATGCACGAAAATGGCATTAAAAAAGGTTTATTAGATTTAATTAATTAAAAAAATAATAACTAACCACGTTAACAATATTAATATTCAAAGAAAGGTCCCCAAGAGATTTCTTAATATGAAAATAATAAAACAGATTAATAAAATTAGTACGTAAAAAGTCTACGAAAAATAAACACCGAGCAATTAAGAGAAATAATTAAGAGTTAAGTAGTATTGGTCACATCGAATAACAGAAATGAGAGTCCTCTAAAGTAACATATATAGACAAGTGACTCCTTTATTTTAAAGTTATACAAAATATAGTTATGTTTTAGGTATCATGTCTTACATACTAGGTTTAATTTTTGATATTAAAGTTAAAATTAAAATGCAAATTTTGAAATATATAGATAATTTAATAATAATATAAATTAAGGGACGAAAATATTTTGTCTATAAATTATATATATATTTTTTATTTACGCCAGCGTGCTTCTTCCTATTTTATATTATTATCAATATGCTGCGTGAGCAACACCGCCAATATAGATAATTTATTCAAATACTACCACTCGTTTATTTTGAGTAGGAGAAACAGTATGACATATTTTTTATTCTGTCAACCCTATCTTGGTAGATATAAATATTGTATAAAAAATAATATTTTTCTCATAAAATTGATTTTTTTGGCAATCTAATATAATATCTAACAATATGTTACAACATTGTAGCGCATGTATAGTGTATACTTAACTGTATAGGAATGCAATCTTACAGTTAAAGTTTTATGGAGAGTGGTAGCCAAGCGGGTTAGACTCCTGCTTTCAAACCCGAAGAGTGCAAGTTTGAACCCCGATATTTACTCCTGACTTTAAAAACGGATTTGAGCTGTATAGCATTGAAGCAACTATCGGTTGATTTGTTTAAGCCTATGGTGACTAATTAATGAGAGATATATCAGGGGGTAAATTCATTTTAATCTGCTCTACTTTTAATTTTTTTGTCTTTATATGAATTAATTAAAATTAAAAGTCATATATTGCTATTTATTCCTATACAGTATATAAATATTAATGCAATTTACTCAAGATATATTTGCAATACATTCAAATGAATCAAAAGAAAAAAATGTTTTGTATATAACGTTCAATACTTCAATACACAAAAGATGTGAATAGTTTTTTTTATATGTGGCATCTGAATGAAACAAATTACTCCATTATCGAATCATACAGATCGCTGAACACTTTGAGAAAAAAGGATGAGTTCCTGCTTTCGGAATTCTAGGTAACAGCACAATTTTTCATAGATAACAAATTTCTTGTAAACTTTTTCATGTAAACATTTTTTGTAAACATATTTTGTAATATATACTTTAGAATACACAGAAAACATCCTCAAAGTTTTATATCATTCTCCTTTAAACACACAGCTCCTGTATTAGCTCCTTTTGTTATTTTTTTTGATAGACTATATTATGCTATTTCAAGGTAACCATTAAACTCATTTGAAAACCTGTTAAAAAGTAGGTTTAATCGTTTAAAAAATTCAGCGACATCCAAGAAAAGAAACAATGAATACAATAATAAAAGCATACAATTACTTACGTAAAAGTTTTAAACAAATGTAATTTTTATTAGAACCTGGTTAAAATTGGACAAATTCACACGCTGTCATCATTAAAAACTCCAAAATTAGTTTATTTGATAAGAACAAGAATTTGATTGATTTACCCGTACATTATAATTTAGGCAACTATTAGCAATATTAGATTATGTGGATCATTTATTTGTATTATATAAAATGTCCGCTTTATATGTTATTATTTACTTATAGGTAATTATTGTTATGCCCTTAAAATTGTGGATCGAATTGGATCGAGTAGACACCTTATATTTACTGGGCATTTTAATGGTATTCAATCACTTATTTTTACATGCATTTTTTTTATTTCGCAGTCACTCAATAGACAGCTGAATTTTAACACAGTGCCGCTAAAAATATTTTTAGATTATATGAAGTAGGTTACTTATGTTATGATAATACCTATATGTAAAATATAAAAGTAAATATATGAAGTAGGTATGTATATATGCATATATGTATCAGATATTTACAATGATTTCTATGATATGTTAAATTAAATATTTTAAATTAAAACTATATTCTTCTAAAGGAAATACTGAGCTTGAAATTGTATTTATACATTTTTTGGGTTTTAGTTTTTACTGATACAACCATAACAAGGTTAAGGATTGTATATGTTTTTCAATATAGGAAATAATGACAAAATCTACATTTTATTTAAATAATATACGTGGAATAATTATAATTTATGTATTTGATCTACATGATATTATATGATCTTATAAGATGTATACATTTAGATTCTAGATGATCATAGATCCCAAATGTTTAGAAGTGCATTTGATGCATAATATGTCATATTTATACAGTTTAATGGTAATTTATGTCTTCTTAAAACTTAACATGTAATGTTCCTACATTTGCGTAACTTAATTAATACCATACACCGACATAAAATGTATATCACACAAACAAGATGCGTTACACACGTATATTGCATATAATTAAATGTAGAGCTTAAAGTATAGTGGAGCGAATAGTTATCAAAAATCGACATTTATTCTTTTCGATTTCTCATATTTACAAGACATTGTTTCGGTTGAAGAATCATCGAAAACATGGGAGCTACTTGGTCCAAATTTTGTGTCGTTTCAAATGTAAATTTACGTAACAGGGTAGCAAGCACGATTTTCAACTCCAGCCACGCAAACTTTGAACCAATGCAGTTGCGTGGTCCAGCCGAAAAGGGAACGTACACAAAGGGGCTTTGGCCTTCCGGCGTTGCGTCAAAACGTTCCGGACGAAATGTATCTGGATCGGTATAGATAGTGGGGTCTCGGTGCAACCCCACTATCGAAATGGTGATATTTGTGCCCTTGGGTATTCGGTAGTTACACAAGGTGATCTCCTGTGTAGTATTGCGCGAAATACCAGGAACTGGAGGCAAAAGGCGCATGGTCTCCTTGATAACATTTGTTAGATAGGGTAGCCTGTTGAGGTCCTCATAGCTTAGATCGCGGGAAATACTCGACTGGAAAAAGAGCACAGTATATTGTTTACATATTTTTCCTATATCAATATTTTGTCGTTCTGTAGTCATGTTATTGTTTTATAATTATCTTTGTGTATATGCATATAAGTTCAATAAACTGAGAAGACATATATGTAATTTAACATTAAATTTAGGCGTAATTTTTCCAACAAAGAGTTTATTAGTATGTCCATTATATTGTAGCATCTATCAAGGCAAAATAATAATAATTTTACAAAGCGAATGAGGAAGCATGACTAATATACGAATGTTATTCATTTATAGCAAACGCTCACAAATTACATATTATAAAACTGATCTTAATCAAGACTTATGTTTACTGTTGATTCATATATTTAATCAAGCTTAGAGTTAATATTAGTTTATATTTAACTGGATAGAGTTCTGATCAAGTTAGTCATTACATGTAAAGGGAATATGTAATATTCTTTTCGTAATAATAGAAAACTCTTAATGTTGCCCATATTTTTAGAATTTTTCATTTGTTCATTTCAAATATAATGGTGACATATCGGAAATATTCAGTATATTTATTATTAATACAAATTAATTATTAATACATATACGAATTGGAATAAAAACTAATAATTTCAATGAATATGTATTTAGATATGTAGATATATACATATATATATATTGGATTTAAAATATAGTTAGCATACACATTGAACATATGCATGTTAAATATTGCAAAGCTTATATTTTAGTGAAATAATTGAGATATCTATGAAATACCTAGCTACTTTAAAAAAACTTACGTCTACAAAGAGATCATCAATTTCCTGTTGAACTTTTGATTGCATTTCAGGATGATGACCCAAAAGATACAAAGTCCATGTTATAGCTGCTGAAATTGTATCATGTCCTGCAAAGATAAACGTGTCCACTTGGTCACCTATTTCTTCGTCTGTGATTGTTTCTGGCGAATCAGATTGATATTGAAGGAGAAGATCAAGAAATGTCAAGCGACGCTTTTTGTTGTGGACATCTTTTTCATCAAAAACGAAATTCTTTCTACCTTCCTCTGATTTAGAATCTGGTGACATCAGTTCTTTTTTTCTATTATTTATAATTTTTGTCCGAAAATCATGCACTACCTTAATATTGCTTAAATTTTTTTTTCCAATCTCTGTTGACCTATACATGAATTCAGGATGAAGCCAAGGTTTTTTCCAACGAATCATAACATCCTTCGTTAAATGCTGGATAGCTTCAACAAATTGAGAGTTACTCATGTCCGATTGAGCGTTAACTGACTGGCCCATTGCTGTTTCGCAGATAATGTCAAGTGATGCCAATTTTATTAATGGGTAAATATCAAAAGATTCGTCTGTTTGAGAATATCTTGTTAACTTTGCCGTCAGAATTCTACTATTTTCATTGAATATGGAAATAAAGTCCTTTAAAATATCAAAATGGAATGCTGGAGTCAACAGCTTACGTTTCTGTTTCCAATCCTCACCACTAGCGGTTATGAGTCCAGTTCCTAACCATGAGTGTAAAAGTTGGTAACTTTCACCTTTATTGATATTAACGGTACTGGATAGTACTTTCTCCACAGATTCAGCTCTGTGGCACACAATGACTGGTTTGACTCCCATCCAAACGCGGAATAGAGGTGAATTCTTGTATTCCTTGGAGAATCGGTGATATTGCAAATAGAATTGATATGGATCTTTTTCTAAAATGAGCACATTGCCAAGAAGAAAGTAATCGGGAGGTCCAGGCATCTTGTTGATTACGACACGACAGGTCCAATAGTGATGTAAGAAAGGCACCAATTTGAAGCCGATAAATCCAAGTAAAATTATCGTTATCGCTGTTACTAGTTCATCAAAATCCATTATACAACCTAGAATCAATAAAAATATACTATTAGTATATATAGGGTCTGGTGGGGTAAAATGAGTGGGTTGGGTAAAATGGGTATACTATATTAAAACCAGAATTAATAATAAATGGTATATTTTTATAATGAGTAACAATTATTATCATTAATATACATAATAACAGTATTAAATAATAGGTATAACTTTGTTTAAAATATATATCTAAATAAACAAGGAGCTAAATTTAAAATTTGTAAACAAA
>JAYRBW010060743.1:0-10634 GCA_036023295.1 Invenusta paracnida | reverse complement strand
TACATGTCAAGTTCTACTAATACATGTCAAGTTCTACCAATACATGTCAAGTTCTACCGATACATGTCAAGTTCTACTAATACATGTCAAGTTCTACCAATACATGTCAAGTTCTACCGATACATGTCAAGTTCTACTAATACATGTCAAGTTCTACCAATACATGTCAAGTTCTACCGATACATGTCAAGTTCTACCAATACATGTCAAGTTCTACCAATACATGTCAAGCTCTACCAATACATGTCAAGTTCTACCAATACATGTCAAGCTCTACCAATACATGTCAAGCTCTACCAATACATGTCAAGCTCTACCAATACATGTCGAGCTCTACCTTTACATGTCGAGCTCTACCAATACATGTCAAGTTCTACTAATACATGTAGAGCTCTACCAATACATGTCGAGCTCAACCAATACATGTTGAACTCGCTCTACCTTTACATTTAGAGCTCTACGTCTACACGTCGAATTCAATCCTTTCGCTATATATGCCTGTTTTATTGATGAAGGTATAGCATGGGTAGGCAGAGTACCATATATATGCATGTCATTCAAATGCATACATTTGTGTAAGCATCCTCACACATGAACAAAGTATGTATTTAATTACTCAGATTAAGTGTCCCAAATATATCATTTTATTTCAGTCTTATAAACCTCGTGATCACTCTGACCGTTTCTGTTTTGACGTTGGATGATTAGTGATGTACAAAATAGAATTAGTTGGAAATGGAATCTTATAGTATATGCGTCAAAATATGTTCTATTTCTAATTTTAGCTGTATAATATATATTACCTATATTCCGTCAATATGTACTCAGATATTCAAGCTGCATGTATAATAAAATTTACATGCGCTAATTATTTCCAATTAGGAGATACATTTAAATTTACACCCTCTATTAATTATCTATGCAACATAGATTTAATTGAAATGTGTTCATTCTCTATTTATAAAATGCATGCCCTTTTAAATTTCGTAATTCTGGCGCATCAAACAAAATTCCATTTTAAAAAGTAATATCAACTTTGATGTTATAGTATGTATGTATAATTGAAAGTAAAGTAGTCAAAGACGTACTCGATATATACGAGTAGTGAGTCAAAAGTGACTAAATATCAGGCCTTATAAAAGCGATCCTAAGAGGTATAGCAGCAAATTTTTGTCATCTTATAAATCGTCTTCTTTATTAATATTTCTGTGGTTTTAAATATACATACTTATTTTATGACAAACAGAAATTATATTGGCCACATATAGTTGTACTTCAGGCTATATATGGATTAGATTTAGAGAGCGTTTTTACAAACACAAAATAAGAGTATATTTTATAATCCATTATCATCAAAACACAAAAACAAAGTACAAAACCATACGAAGATGCAATTATCTCTACATATATATTAGATACTTTTACGAATTATCAAATGCAATCGATTTTGTACTAGAATAGTTTGGTTGATATCAAAACTAATTAGTTGTACCCATTGATCATATTATCATCAACTATCAAATATGGTTTATAAGGTACATCGTATGATACTATGTTAATATAGAAGTATATAAAATTGAAAATGTCCTAAATTTAATCCATATTTTACGTTTGTGATACACATCATGAATTCTGTTTACTTAAAATATAATGGACACTCTCGCGCTCTATCGAATGAAATTAAAAGCTGTGTTTAAGCTCCAGTCTCATTTATTATCGAAGATATAAAAAAATGACTTAATAATTAATCCAGAGTGATTTATTTCACATAGCTAATTTATGAAATGTTGAAAATTGTTTTTGTTATGTCACTTTGGGAGTCATAAAGCACAAAATGACAATAATCTCGTTACAAAAATGTATTTAAACGAGATATAAACCGATTTTACCAAATAAAGATGACAGTATTTCTAGCATATGTAAAATGAATATTAGGTATTTAGAGAAGGACAATCAGAATGGTAGAGGATAGAAAGGAACTGAATAGAGCCAAAAATAATAGTTCGGGGTTACAATCTTGTGTCCTATTTTTGTAGAAAAAATGAACTTGGCCGGAAGTTCTTCTGTCCAATGTTTCATTTCAACAATATCTAAACTTTGGTATAATGGTCAATTTTTTAAAGAAACGGTCATAAATCTTAACTAAAGTTTATTGGGTACAAGCTTATGACAAGAAAGTATTATAGGTATCAGCCTAGAGTATGAAAAGAAGTCAATGTGTTTATTTTGTTGAAAGTGTCGTGTTTTTTCTTATTTTATATAAAAGGACTTTAAAAATGTACAAAATTTATAAACCTCATTATAAAAGTTGTGTAATTGATATAAAATATGTTTCATACTGCTTTTGCCTGACACTTTATTATTAGTAGTATAACATTGTATTCTTTTGTGCAGTTTGTCTCTTTGAACAGCCATATAAAGAACACGATTTACCCGATTTATGCATTTCATTTAATTTAATCAAGTCATTGTGTCGGGCAGCAATATGGCTATTCCGTAAAAATTAGTGCATTATAACAGAAGAATTCACTTATGAAATATATTTGTTTGAGTGACAGATCTTATTAATTATAATTAGCGTATAATAATATAAAAAAATATATCAATGAAACATACCGTTTATTTAAAGATACATAGTTCCTACCCTGTAAATGATATATAATTCTATTGTAAAAGTATTTTGTATAAATAATTATAAACTTTAGAAAATATTTCATCATATACCTATATTATGTTTCAATTCAATAAATAACTCATATAATGCGTGCAATGACAGTAATCACAAGGTTTAATTTCTATTTCTTTGAATCAATATTTCAATCTATTTTAAATTAACATCGATTACGTTTTATGTTTGCTATTCCCTATTTTTCCCTATTGTAGGTATACCTATTGTATTATTAATATTTAATGTAATATAATTCCTCCATTTAAACAAAAAGTTCCCTTCTAGAAGTTATGAATCCATCTCTATGGATCTAATTACCTACGTATGCTTTTTTTGTATAGATTATTAAATACATTTAATAATATCTATCGTTAAACTGAAAGTTCTGTCACCCACAATTAATATATTTTGATAAGAATGCTTGCAAGGAGTTACGATTAAAGAAAAATCTTAGTCAGACTGAGGATATCTTCTTGATCAATATTGGGCGGAAGAGTTAAATAAAAATAACCCAAGTTGATGACATATCAGAACAGATGTCAGCATTGAGTGTAGGGAAGAGCAAAAAAGACAAATATATTTGTAATTACAAGTTTTTTCATCTTCACCTTTTAAGACCTCTTCTCTCACTTCTCCTCTTCCTCGTCTTCAAAATGTCACACTTTTATAACTCTTAACATGCTAACTCCTCGTTCCCACTTCAGCATCATCCCAGCACTTGTTCATCCAGAAGAAATAATCCTATTAAATAAATAACGGGATACTTTCGACTCCGATAGTATCTTGAAATATGTGTATATGTAGATAAACTGCGTGTATATATCGGTGCAAGACAACAACACACAAAACAAACAAATATACACAAATACATTGAATATGTTCAGTCTTCCTTATAGACGAAAGTAATAAGACATATATAAAAAAATCAATGTCACTTTATGTAGGGTAAATTATTTTGATATCACATAGCAAACATTCAAATATTAATTAAGATAAATTCAAATCTCCATACAGTAAAACTTAATTCTATGCCATATTAATGAATTTAACTTAGGTAGATTTATTAAATTAAAAGTTTAGAATAAGTATAGGTATAAGATGGTGATTGCTATGGTTATATAGTAATCTGTTGAAATAGTTCAAATCAAGCGATGTAAAAGATGTCTTCTTATTGTACATACTTACATTACATACATGTGGAATGAGAAATACTGTTCATGGGCTGACGCAGGGGGGGGGGGTGTTGGAAATTAGGTGCGCCTTAACGGAAATCCCCTTATCTTAGGAAATTAGGTGCCCTTTTTCAAAAGATATCAACAATCAGTATAGTACTCGCGTCCGCTCACTAGCGCGTAATTAACATTGATATCTAAATGTTTAATGCCTCTCATGTATAGTTTATTGCATTGAATTATTTTCTGTTAAAATCTAAAGAAAATTCATTGTACATACATATTTTTTAAACACCATTGTATTACAGTACACTACAATAATTATTAAATACTACCTATATTATACAGCAATATACATCCAATTGTATGCACGCTATTTAAATCTATATTTTTATACATTTAGACATGTATAAACATTAACCTAACCCTAACCCTAACCCTAAAATGTTTTCCTGTGTTGATTTTATATTACAGAAGTATGAAGTATGAAGTACTATAGAACTCATATCAGTAAATATATTTATAGTCTATATTATTATAAAATGTAATTTTTTGCAATTTTTAACTATGTCCCATTTATTGCTTATAAAATGTTTAAAAAATAGTTCTCTTTCTATAAAAAAATCAGTAATGGAAACAAGTGCCCTTTTTCAACACACCCACCTTACGAAGATCCTGCGTCCTACTGTCTTACACAACACATTAGAAACAGCAACCAGACATAATACTATAAACACTACGCGTTAGGTGGAGTGTAAGAGCGCGATCTAACCCTCATCCAATAAGAATGCAGTAAGCCAGCCAACAAAAGCTAGAGTGAAGTCCTCCGATTGTTAACTTTTTCGCATAAAACTGAACTAAAAGATCTGACTATAATTCCTTTCATTCAAAAATTACCTACTTGTTTTTTTCTTTCTTATTGGTAAAACCATAAAATCTGTCTGAGCCACCATTTGGAAACAATTTAGAATTCTGAAATAAAATAAATTTATTTTGGAATGCTATCGAAATTTTCCTTTGAAACTAAATTTGGTTTTCATAGTTCTAAATATGGCTTGTGAAATATAAAGGTTAAAAAATACCGTTTTTATTTAGAAAATGTTCTATACCTCCTTCTAACTCTCTTCTAGAGCCATTGTATGTCAAACAGAAATTACACTTTGACAGGCTCTTTCTAGTTGGTGTATTTAAAGTCTGGTCTTGCATTACAAGGTAAACATTGAAGCTGTTTACCTACTAATTTTAATTGTATAAATCGAATGATATATACTTAATTTGGAAATACTACATCTAGAACACAACAATTGTGGCAGTCTTAGAAAAATGTGCCACAGAGCTGTTTTTATATCTTAATTTGAAAACAATTGTCACTCTTAATCGCCTAAAACTCTTCAAATCTCGGTACGTTATATAAAAAAGCCATTCGCTGCCAGAATTAACATCTCGATAATGTCTCGAAAAATATGTTTAAATCAGGTAGGATTAAAAAAATTAATCTTACATATATTCTGTGTAAAGTCTTATACAAGTATTAATATAGCTATACATTTTTTGACAAGAATATTACCAAATTTCTTTAAAAATTTAATTTGATTCATTGTTTTTTAACAGTTTGTAAATTGGTGACAAGACGATTATCAACTAATTTTATATATTCAAAAGTATTCGAAAATCCAATGATATCTAGTACTTATATTGATAAATTTATTACAAAGTAAAAACATTATAGGTCGTCATTATATTGACTTAAAATGACACAAAATGATATCATAATTATACAAAAAAAAATTGTTCCAATTAAATACTAAAAAATATCAACATACAAGTCTAAATTTCTGATTAACTATACAAAATATATCCATCGATTTCAAAATTTGAAATTAAAATTTTGAAACAACTATATGACAGACACTTGAAACTTTTTACATAGATATTAATCTTCTCATAGTTAATAGATTATGAGCTAAAAATTCTATTTCAATTATGTTTTTGCTACCTAGTCCACGAACTTATTGACCGGCCCTCGTACGAGTAGACTCAAATTTAGTGTATTTAACTAACCACGTAATGTGATATAACTAAGTCACTAAATGCATAAATGAATACTTTAAATATTTTCATGGTGTAATCTCGTTGAATTGTACACTTTTTTTCTCCAAAGCGTCAAATATCGTCTCATTCATAAATGAATCATTTCACAAATAGCTAGTTAGTCAGAAAATTTGTTATTTGATGTACTTAATTAATTAATATTTTTCATCCTAATTTTAATTTATTTTGAAGACTTAGCCTAATGGAGACGGAGCAGTCACATAGAAGGTTTTCAAACACATTTTATTTGAAATCTGTCCTAGATTTAAAAAAATTAAAGTCAATTACATGCCACGTGTAATAAAATATAAACAATCTGTAAATATACTCTGATGCATGTTTAATCTCTACTATGTTTTTATTTTCTTCTCGCCCTTGATCCTAAAAAAAAATGCAAAGTCTTAATTTCTTAAATTTATATTACTTATACCAATGTCTGTTACAGTATAAAAGTTACAGATTTATTGTAAGTGCATTATATATCCAGCCGACCAGACTTTTATTTAGGAGTAGGTACACATGAGGATATCTACACCATATTAGTGACATATATCTCGTACATGGAGAAGAGTAATCGAAGACTTTGACAGAACATCACCCAACTCCACACCCCATTTCTGTCTATTGCAAGAATATTAGCCATTTACAACGATTCAGAATAAATAGATAGAACGATGATAGATAGCTGGATTGGTGGATAGGTATGTTTTTTATGAAATCATTCAAAACTACGAATGAGAGAGAGAGAGAGAGCGACATTGTTTACACTTCAGATCTTCAGTCGAGTCGATTAATTTGAACTGAAAGTGTAAAAATTGACTCCCCTCACTCCCCTGTCCCTTCCCCTCAACTATTTCGTCTAAGCCTCCTCTCTACACTACTCGTCTGTCTAATTCACGGATCCTCACGAGTTATTTACCTCAAATAGAGAGAATGATGTTCGAGATGCGCGGGGCGTTAAAACCTGTAAAGGGGTAAGACGGCGAGCATATGGTTGGCAAATGCCTGGGTGTTTACCTCGAAGATAAAGCCCGCCCCCTCCCCAGCCACTCTCCTGGTTCCTTTTTTAAATGTTTTTTCACTATGCATTAAATACGTGCTTGTTTCTGTAAATGTGATATGTGAATTTAAATAAATTTTATTCCCTCTCCGTGTAGTTGTATTTCATGTTTTTTTCTACTAGTTTCCACATCCTAAAGGTAGAAACAACAACCGTTACCAAATTATTTATTTGTTTAAATGATATGATGATCTGTGTTAAAAAATAAAGAATACAGTTTAATTATTTGAAAATCTCATTATATTATTATCTTATTTCAGTTATTCCTACATATATAATTACAGGTATATCATATAAATAATTATAATTTATATTTATCTTTGGAAATTATATTCAAAATTTTCCACATATGCTTAAAACATGTTATTATTATTACTTTTTTTATTATGTTTGTTATATTTATGTTCGTATAATGTATAATAGAAAATATTTAATTGTCCTATTTAATTGACTTCCGCAATCTATTATTTTAAATTGATGCTGTTAGACAGTTTACTACATTATGTGCACAATTACATCCGAATAATGTTTTTGGGTAAACATTAGATCAGAAAGAATTTATGCCATCTTTTGAAATATGTATATTTTATAATTTTTATTTTAAATGTTTACGATATTTTTTGTATCGAACATTTTTAAGACTGTATTTTCTACATTAAGTGTCTTAAAAACTATTTTATTAATTTCTTCAGTAAAATTGTAACTATTTATATAATAAACATTGTCCAATATTGAGATGTTATAAATTAGATTTTGAAATATATTTAAAACTAAACACAGAAATATACAAACAGCTCACCTAAATTAATTACTAGATATACCTTTATTTTAATAAATTCTCTAACTGTTATTAGTTTTTTGTTATTAAATTGTTGGAACATTACTTTTCTATTTATCCTAAATTTTAATTTAGTAGTGATTTGTCCTGATAAATATATTCCGTGTGAAATTTATCTATTTGGTGTTTAAAGCGCATTTAATATAGAAGTGAGAACAATTCTGGAAAATTAATGTATGTGTCTTTTGGCACATTGCAAATTAGCTAAAAAGACTATAAAATAATGCACGATACTGAAACTTAAATAATATTTATATATTTATACACACACACACAAATATAAAGAGCTATACGTGCGTAATATAAATATTTGAAACATTAAATATGAAACCAGTAAAACTGATAGTTGTTGGAAAATTGATATCTTTATTCGATTTATTAAACTAGGTATGATAATTTATTTTATTGATTGGATTAATTATATCAAAAATGAAACACTATTCTACATGCTTTAACGTTCTAGTTTCATCTTATTTGAAATTAAAATAAAATAAAATGTTATTAGTTAAATATTATTTCTAGTTTAATTTTTAAATGAATCTTTCATGCGTACTTAATACTTTTTGGTTCTTAGATCCTTTAAATATTATCGATCTTTCTATAATTTAAAAATTGTGATGCATAAAAAAATAGTTTAATATCAATACACGCTTCAATTTTTTTCCCGCAGCATGACTGATTTATTTAATTTTTATTAACTTTTTAGTAAGTGTTAATACTTCTAAGTTCTATTTATAGGTTATGCAAAATGAATATAAATGAATGTTAATGAGCAAATATTCATTAACCGATTTCTTTAAATTAAGGTGTTAATTTCCTTTAAAGAATCCTTTAATATGTACATACATATGGGAATTCTTAGGGATTACCAAGCTTTGTTTGATGAATTATTTAAATAAAAAACGACAATAAATATTAATAAAAAAATTTGTGATTTAGTTTTGCGAGCACTTAATGAAATGTAACCTAAATTTAAATTTATCTAATTATTTGAATAAATGGGATATTTTTAATGTAAAATTCAATATGCATTCATAGAATACAGGTCAAATTCTTTAACAAAATCTTTGTACTAGACGACCTTACACTTGATATTAAATTGAATTATTTACCGTATGTTATATATTCCGAGATCAGAGTATAATTATGGAAAGTGTTTTCGGGGAACGCCAAATTTCAGTAATAATTTAATTTTAAATTCTTTCTTTAATTAAGTTTGCACAATTACATATTTCAATGTATTTTATTGTAATTATAAAATAGTAAAAAAAAACCATACAGTTGTCCTGTCACATGTTTTCTATAACAAAGAAAGTCATTCAGTTAGATTCAAGAAATCATAATCTAAGAAGCGGTTACTTAAACATAACTTGGAATACATTCGATTCATAGACAGACGAGTTTTTTGTTTCCAACTGTTTTTCTCCAATTGATTTTCAGTTAATAACATTGAAAACAATATTTTTAAATTAGCAATAAAACAAGCTTCGTATAAAAATCTAACGTTTGTCCTTTTAACCTATCTATGTTGCTAATTGTGACCTTTATTTTCCTTATTAATCTGTGTTAAGTCTGTGTTGCTGTTTATTTTCTTCAATGCAAAGAGTTTCTTTTGTTCTTTATAATTCTTTCTGCAATTCGCTTGTTCATCTGCAATATTTCATTATGTTTCATTTACTGTTAATTTGGTTTTTTAAATCGGTTATTGTTTAACTCCGAAGCATGTCAAATACATCTTTTGGAAAGCTTAAAGCCGTTCTCTTGTTTCTAATTATTTCTGATAAATATTGTATATTTTATCTTTTAATAATTATATTATATAGATTACAGCGTACTCGCACATAAGAAAACTGAATTCAAATAATGTTCAAATATTTCACAAATTCGGTCAAAAATTAAATACGCCGCACTCTGTCGGAAGTCCAAATATATATGGGATGAAATTATAGTCACACCTAGTTAAAATCAAAGAATAGAGATTTATAGAGACTCAATATTTCCCCCTATCTGATGCAAAGTGGTTGACAATAAATATTCTACGTAACTATTTTATCCAAACTAATAGTTGCTTTTTCTGACACCAACTGACCGAATACATATCTAGGGATTTAATTGCTATTCATTAAGAAATTTCATACCGTTCAAAAGCAATACATATGTATATCATAACACGACTTCAATGAAATCAGTTTATACGTTTTTCAATAAATTTTATACACATTGAAATAGGTTTGTTACTATTTATACATTCCACAATACACATATGGTTATTTTTTAAATATAAAATCGAATTTAAATATGCTGAAATAATTAAATAATTGAAATTTTACAATTTTAGAAAATTTATATATATGAAGATGTCGGCAGATGTGATTTAAAAAAAATTTGATGTACCTACGCAGATTTTATTTTGGTATTTCTAATAATTTAGTTACCACAACATCACGATTTTTATACTTAAAAATTAATTATTGATATATCCTTGTATGTTTATCTAAATATTTGACTATTTCTATAAGCATAATGTGATTCTTTCTAATTGTTTAGGTATTGTTTGTACAGTACATCGGATAACCTCCTCTAACGGAAGTAGCTAGAGAAAAAATAGAAAGTTTATAAGGGCAAACGATTATTCTCGGTAAACAAACAACCGATGATCTTGAAACTTGCAATTTTCTGGAGGCTATCAAGGCTATTGGTACAGTTGTGGCTTGAAACTTGCAATTTCCTGGAGGCTATCAAGGCTATTGGTACAGTTGTGGCTTGAAACTTGCAATTTCCTGGAGGCTATCAAGGCTATTGGTA
>JAYRBW010060742.1:0-31217 GCA_036023295.1 Invenusta paracnida | reverse complement strand
AACCAAAATTTACAATAGAAATAAGCTAGATTGTTCATCTAGGTAGAGAGAAAAAGAGGGCTATTTATATCTATGGTTTTAATAATAAGTCAAATATTAGAACTCCTTTTAAACTTAAATTAAATTGCAAATGTCTATGAGTTATATGTATACTTTACATATTTTTTGTATATATCGAAATATGTAATATCCATTTCACTTGAATTTTAAATACATACATTATTACAAACAAGTAATTTTTACTTCTTTATCATCAGATATATGTACTATTCAGTTAAATGAACTTAAAATACAATACAGATTACTTATTAAATTGAGCATTACAAGATGTATTACTTTATAGTTTGAGTTTATGTAGATATATTACATTAAATATGTTCACTATTAATTATTACAAATATTAATACTATATAAGCAATTTTTACAAAAATGATTCTCCCTCTAATCAATGTGTCTATTGTCATTAAAAATGGGCACCTTGTAACGGAGGCATGTATTTAATTAATCAACTACTATATATATTGCTGTTTATATTAGTGACATAACTTTGTCAATGTTGCAATTAACTTTATTAACATATTACATATTCTTAAACACACCAATAAATGTGTGTTTACAATATATGTTTTTGTGTGTGTGCTTACCTTTAATTATTCATTATACATTCTGTTTATTTTGTTATATTCTCATATAGGTATATAACATTTGTGTATTTCTCCGAATGGTGTTTATTTGTAATCCTTTTCTTTGTAAATATACCTACTGCTTTTTATGTTTACTATTTACATCAAATTGTATGTTTGAATTTATTATTTTTTATGAGCTTGAGGGATTTAAAATGTAAAAATTTCAGTCAATAAGCTTAGTTGAGTCCATTTTGCAATTTACAAAAATTATAATTTGTAGGTGAAATAGTTTCGTCTGTTAACGTATACCTATTGCACTTAGCTGCATGTGCACCAGGGAATGCTTTGCAATTAAATATTCTTGGTTATTTTGTAAATAGGCATTGACTATAGAAGTGGATCAATAACAACTAGAAGAGAAATTGTCCATCTCCGTTATGTAGACACGCTGCATCAAACGATTTCAATTATAGCATAAACTGTTGTTTTGTACAACGCCGAATTATTATAAATCTTATTATCATATAATAATATTGTTTATATATATATTTCTATGGCATTGACCCTGTGAATTCTCCTCTTATAGATATTTTATGATTAAAATACTTAAATACAACTATTAATCCCTATAAAATCCCTAAATAACTTGCCTGGTATAATAATGAATGAGAACACCTATTCCTGAAATGGATAATTATGCGTGGGCCATGACCGCAATTACTGTTTGGATAATGGAATTTATCATCCAATAAAATTTTACCTATTCACCTCGAGCTTAAATATGATAGGCCCTTATTTCGTGTCGCTGTACAATGCAAATGTGTACACAATTGACACAAACCTAAGAACCCTTACTTTATATGGTAAGAAATATTTGATATGTTATAACAAAGATATCCGCGATATATTTTGATATGTTATTTACAATTTATGCAAGTGAACATTTTGACATCGTTTGAGGTTCACACTTATAAGTATTTCTCTGTATGTTGTCGAAGCTACAATAATTGACTTCGTAAACTACTATGAACTTTGTATTTGCTCCCTAATTTTATTTTGGTATATCATTAGTATCCTGTCTTACATCTATGCATATTTGCACCATTTTATATAATAATATCTACCTTAATGTTACTCCTGTTTACTTCCATCTTGGCTTAAGAGAAAGACGTTATTACATGTAACGTCTCAGTATTTGGATTATTCTGTGCGTCTGTAATTTTTTGCTACCTTTATTAGCTTAAAATCTTGCTCCATTTCGTCTATATTCTCAAGTGCATTTGATAGTTTGGTTTCTTGGTTTCAGAATTTTTTCAAAGAAGTTGCCAGCTCAGCCAAAGTAAAAGAAGAACGGTTTGATCCTGGAAAGTAAGTCGACATATTTTTTGCCATATACAATTGACAAATATTTTTGTATTTTCAAGTTTAAAAATAGCAAACTATGTAAATTCCAAATTTTTGCAAAGCCATTTTATTTATTTAAAATAATTTAAAACCAAAATTTATACGTGCATTCTATACGTTAACTTTTCTTTTATTATGAGTTCAATGATAGGGAGACAATCGTTCTGTGTTTTGATATGTGAATTTTATTACGATTAAAAAGCATACGTAATTCTTATTTTACGTCATGCCAATATTAATCAGTAATACATTGTAGATTTAGTTTTATAAATTTATGAAAACTTGTATAATTACTATGGGAAATATGTATTTAATTTAATAGTTTGCGATTTAAATTTAAAATAGTTATTTCGTGACATATTCTTAATTGAAATTCTACAATTTTTATTAAACAAATTTTAAAGAAAATTTGCAGCCTTGTAGTTTTACACCAGTCATCAGCTATTTGTTTAGATTCCTGCATTGTAAAATATTCTACTTATTTGTCTTGTACTTTTAAGCCTTCTAATTTCGTATTAACTTGTCTTAATCAAATATGTACATTTCTTTTAGTCAAATGTCTTAAATACTATACTATATGATACATGATTCTAATAATAAGATATATTACATTACCATATTCAACAAGAAATATTTTACCAATCAAATGATGAAGCTAGCGTTAATTGTTTACCAATACATGCACAAGCTTTATTTAGAAATTAACATAAAAAACACACAAATTTATGTAGATTTTTCATTTCTAAAAATGTTTATGCATAGAACAAACAGTTCTTTACATAATTATTATCCTCTAAAACATATTTAATAAAGATATTCTAGGTTGGTATATCTTGATTAAAAACATGCATATTTTGGCTTTTCATGTTATTTTTATCTCATGTCCCATTTTTAGAAAATCACTAAGAAACTATTGTAATTCGATTTTAGTGAGCACAAATTTTAAAACAATCTTATCATTTATAATAGGATTGATATTATAATGCATAGTGTTTACAAGCAACTACACTGAATAAAACACCAATTTATCATTTTTATTACACTATGACATTTTAGAATTTATATCAAAACATAAATGTATCTTCTTCGTTTAGATTTAATGACTATTACTTTAAAATTGGAAATCATATTCGTACTCAGATTTAATATTAATAAATATATATTATATATATATATTTATAATATGTATCTACCACTGGAACCAAATCCCCTATACCAAAATATACAAATTAGTGTTTTCTTAATCTTTTTCATTTTGGTCAGGAAGTTTTCTTTAGTATTGAGTTAGCTAACTGTCTTTATTGTTTACTGAGAATTGTTTTACTTATTATATATTATATTGAGGTAAATTTTCGGTGAATTAAACTACCGATATAACCAGATCTGCATACTTGTATAACTACATTCCTATTTAAAAATAATTTAGTACATAAACAGTCTGATCGATAGTATAATGTCTCCTGTATTATAATATATATATAATGCAGACCAATGTACTTACTAATTTATTATTTTATTGTATAATCTTGGTTTTACGTGTACATATATGTATGTTTAGTACAAAAACTAGTGTACAGTGATATAGACTTGTAGAATACAATACAATTATTGTATTATTGTCTATAATGGATATACTTATAATTTATTGTAATTGGTATATAGCTACAATTTATATATTGCTGTTATCCGGCTTTCTCGTTACACAACATCATGTATATATTAAGACACACACAAAGGATGAGTTAGAAGCCAAATAATTTTCGACTTGTATACGACATAGTTATATTATACTATTAAACACATTAAACTAATGCATAGACACAAATTGACATAATATTACCAAGTCTTGGATCAGTGTCGGGTGCTATATATCGAGCCAAATTGTAAGGTTTATATATTATTGTGTTTGTATTACACATGCAATGGTAACCTTTCTTCCTATGAAGTATGTGATATATGAATAAATATAAGTAGCAGCTTACTACTTTGTAATAGTTCGTGAATACCTAATCGTATTAGCTAACTACCTTTGCGTCATAATCGACTAAGTGATGATAAATACCACGTACCTAGTGTCTATTACATCATGTTACAAGGCATCTATACATTACTAATGCAAACTTATGCATGGCACTCTAGATACTGTTATAGTTAGTTGCACATATTTATCAATTTGAGTATATTTTGCGCTACTATAACTATAACTTGAAATTACAAAGCTATATTGTTCTACAATTAATTGTCGCTATAATTAAAGCGAAGGTCAAGCCTTTAGGTTTAGTTATTTGCCATAATGCTCATTTTAATACAGACGAACATTTATCGATCGAATAGTACATGAACATAATTCGACGCAGGGATCTTGGCAGACTAAATTCAATTATGATGATGTCCTTTTATACCTGATTATCTTGTATTGTCTCATAAAAGAGTAAACTTTTTAAAACACACTCTTCTTCAGAAGCTATATACTGTAGCACGCACGGGTGATCGATTCTTTGCGACAGTTTTCTAAAGCAGGTTAAGTGTATTTTGTCTGTGTTATTTGTAGTTAATTATTAAACTCCGTATTTTATGCTACCTTAATCTGCAGCACAGATCAATATTTATGACTTGCTATTTAGGTATAATGCAAATGAACAGTAGCTAAAAAGTGCACCTGTTAGCCTACATATTATGTGATAATTAAAAAAAACTCTATACCTGCAATGTATTGTTTTATAGATTAATGTCTATACTATAAGTGCTTTCTATATTTTTGATGAAATATTAATGTTATGTAAACTTTAGACAATTGTTATTTTTATAGTTAATGTGATTCATCTTTTTAAAGATAATTATCATTTTGATAACATTGATGATTTTGCGATGCTATTTAAAATTAATTGTTTTGTTAAACCTGTAGCTTGATGAATTTTATAAATTAGATATATTTCCATTTTTTAACTAAACTTTTTTTATTATGAATGATATTTTATTGATAACATTCTTTGCACTCTATATTACCCATCTATATGACTTGGTTATTATTTTGGTTATATATATATATTTAAATGAAAACAAAAAATAGGAATATATATATATGATTATAATGCATTTAATAAAATTTTAATTACTATTGTTTTATAATTTATTATTAAAACACTTTATATTTATTATACATATGTAGAATACGTCGTAAGGACATTGTATGTGAAGACTGTAGAGATATTAACATATTATATTAAGTTACAAAGTGGAATACATTTTTTATATTAACATAATTACTTAAAACGAACTTTTAAGTAATTAAATGTATTATTAATACTAACTCAGTAATACTTCTGCTAATGTTGTTCGTTTCTGATAACACATTTTAAATGTATTACGTGAAATACAGGAAAGATATATTTCATTTACAAATTTTAATTTAACAACTGTTCAACTCAATTAAATATTAATTAAGTTTATGAATATTAAACATTTAACTAACCTGATTTGTACGAGTATTATATAAATTGGAACATTTTATGATATAGTTTTATATTCTCAATTGACAGTATATTACTGACTAGACACATTTATATATTTGGAAACGGAGAGATATTTTGGTATATTCCTTCAAGCTTATTTATTAACCATTTTGAAAATTCGAATGTATAGAATATACTTTTTATTAATTTTCTTTTAAATTGAAGATGCTGGGTTAAAAGGCAATTTTACGCAGGAACCAAAATCGTAATTTTCCGCCAGAGCCAAAGTTACAGAAAACTACTGAACAGATTACACGCCCTAGCCAAATATATAATCTACATACCTTGCTCTACATTCATACCAATTTTCTACTTTATCAGTTAATAATTTTAGCCTATAGGGATCATAGTATAAAAAAATAACCAAAAAAACGAGATAAAAATAAGTTAAATTTTCGTCGGAGCCAAAGTTACAGAAAACTACTGGACAGATTATACGCCCTAGCCAAATATATAATCTACATACCTTGTTCTACATTCATACCAATTTTCAATTTCATCGATCAATAACTCCAGCCTATAGGGGTCAAAATATACAAAAATGTACATAAAAATGAAAGTGATTTTTCGCCCCAGCCAAAAAAATCGCCTTTATTTGTATATATATATATTTGTACATTTTGATCCCTATAGGCTGCAGTTATTGATCGATGAAGTTTAAAATTGGTATGAATGTAGATTGTATATTTAGCTAGGGCGTATAATCTGTCCAGTAGTTTTCTGTAACTTTGACTCCGGCGGAAAATTACGGTTTTGGCTCCGCGTAAAATCGTCTTAACCAAGATACTGAGTGTTAAATTTGTCTTTATCAAAAGTTGTCAAATTGTATGAAACAACTAGTATTTTAGTTAAATATTGACATTGAAATAATGTGGTTTTTCAAATCCGATTTTTTTAATTTTTAGTTACATTTTTGTCAAAAAATCTGTACAAATTCTGTTTGGAAGTGTTATGCAAAGATTGTTACATGGAGTACTAGTGACATTTTATTAATGCCTTTCATGAAACAAGAAGGATGAGTATTTGTAAACAAAATCGCAATGACAGGAACAAATATTTATGTAAAGGTTTGCACGAAACAGAATAATTAGTCATTATATTGAATCCGAATGATTGATAGCTGTTTATCCTTCTATGTATTGGCGTTATCTATATTTTATTTTATCATGCCTGGAAATCATGCTTTTCTTTACCATTATATTACACATATCGCCTTTCGAAAAACAGAAATACACGGATATACTATTTTAATTGCAATGTATGGACACTTTTATTTTATTTTACGTATAAAAAAATACGTTTTGAAATATAGGAAAGATTTTGACCCGTATTTCATAGAGCAAATACGTGAAATTTTATTTTATCATTTAGGATTATAATTATTAGTATGCAATTATTTAAAACTACTAAATAATTAATAGATACTTTTTCGTTTTTAAAATTATATCTAGAAATTTAGTAGTGGGTACATTCTGGAAAATGGCAGAATTAGGAAAATAAAATACTTGACTTTACGTCTTTAAAATACTCATTCTTGCAATAAAACTAATTTATTTATTTTAAACTTATGCTACAATATCAAATAAGGCAACATTTACATTCGATAATAGTATTTGATGTCAACAACTAAAACTTACTATTTTTGCCATCAAGAATTCCACGGGGAAGTTTAAAACGTTTAAAACTGAACATAATATTAAAATATTGAAAAGCAAAATATGAAACATATACGTTTATAGTCACACATTTGTATAGGTATAGCCTTTTTATGACCGCATAGCCATAACGTAAAGACTAGCATTTTATTCTTTACTCTATGACCGTAGTATGTTAATTTATAATTCAAATGTGGCTTTTATATATGAAAAAAGCTAATGTGCGTCAGAAAAGGATTTACATTATAAAGACCTACCAATACTATATCGTCACATCTTTCCACGGAGAGTATTTTAGCTATACTGAGAGCAAGACATCCTTCATATAGTTTTTATTTTTTTTAAGTTGTTCTAAAATTAGCCTGAACTTTTTAACCACCAACTTACAGCAGGTCATTGCCGGTTTATTACTGGCTAGTGCCATTTTCCGACGCATATATGTATCAATTTGGCATCGTGTTTAAAAACGTTCTGAAGCAGGCTAGATTAATATATCTATAACTTTAGTTTATAATGATTAATTTATTGAAATCAAATATATATGAATATCTCTTATATCATATTGTTATCATTGACGTTAGTTCTCATCCTGAATAAATATATTGTGCAATAAAGGAAATGTTAAAACTTCCTTAGTAGGCTTTATAGATCAATACTTTAATAATTGCTGTGTGTAGTAGCCTTTCTGAAATATACCCATATTAATCAATCAACACAGGCTCACCATTGAGGACAGAACACTGATTCAAAATCTGACCCGATTAGACTCCCTCTCTCCGCCGCCCAAACCGCCGTTACCCCTGAATACGGACCCTCTGACTGCCCTAATTAATGAACTGCCGCCGTTGGAGGTACTGCCCCCGCCCACACCCAAGATCTATGAAAGTCTAGACGGTCTCTTTGACAATACGACACCGCTTCCTAAATCCGAGTAAGTGGGGCTACATGTTCTCTTTAGAATATTTAGATCAAATTCTACATAAAATATTTCTTACTATTTTTATAAGTATTTTTATTTGTATATTTCTGTAATTTATATTAAAAATATGTTTTTGTTATTGTTTTTTTAAGTATGTAGAATAACTTAATTATTGTTTTCAGTTTGTTAATATGCAATCATTTTAAACATAATTTACGTATAATTATATGTTTATAAAACCACCAGTCACAGTCGAATTTAAAGAGAATAAGACAAAAGGAGAAAATCAGATCAAAAGAAAGCGTAACTATTAAAGAGCTATAAGTGAATCAATTAAATATAATAAACATTCCAGCAAAGATTATATTTTGTTTAAATCAGATTTAATCACATGAAACATTTAATAAACAAAATATCATAGAATAAAGATAAAGATACGATGATTTAGAATAAAAATACTATGCAATTAATAATGATAAGAAAGGGCTTCTAACGCTGTAACTGAAAGAAACATGAAAACTTTAACTCTAGCTCCAAAGTAAAGGCAAAGCATACACACATTTTAAATTGACACAGCGAAGCGGCTTCAATATATTCAATTGCCAGATTAATTAATTGATTCAAATATTTGCAGGCAGAATTGATATAGCTGGCAAGTTTAAAAATATGTCCAGTAATTATATATCTCAATGAAGTTGTTTGTTCATTTAATCTTTCACACCTTGGAATAAGCATTAAAGATATATTTTAAAAACTTCATCTTTAGATATTTTATTCTGGACATTCATTTGTGAAATAATCTATGCGGTGTTCTTAATTATTCTGCAATATTTATTCATTATATATCATGTGTTCAGTTTGGACAAGAGTACTCCTTAAACACCTATAATCTGGTTTTAATGATATCTTTGAAATAAACTCGAAATATAAATAGATATAATTGTGAAAAGCAAAACAACTATTAAAGATAACTACGTTAAAATGTATTGCTTTTTAATAGGCAGACATTTTGGTTGAAACCTAACAAAACTGAACATCGATTTTGGAAAAGTGTTTTAAATTTTTATCCAAATTTAACAATATCAAATACAAGGGTTCTTGCTAAAGATAATTTGTCTCAAAATCAAATGTCTTGCTCTTAAAAAAGGAGTCAATTTTAAAAATAGTGTTAACATTTTTTGTCAGAAACGTTCTTCTTTTATTATTAAAAACAAGAATAACAGTTGTTTCTTATGCAAAACTTCCTTTTGATTTATTACATTTTATAATTTCGATCTATTTGGACAAATTTACATTTTGATTTATTTGAACAATGTTGATAAATGATAAATATTTATGTTCTAAAACACAAGGAAATAAGTTAAACGGATAGAATAACTAAATATTTGAATGAGCCATTTACAATATTTTTATATTTTTTCCTTGTATAACATACTTTTAGAATTATTTATGTTTCTGTATTACTATTTTTAATTTATTGATTGAAAAGTATCATGATTTGATCAAAACATGTGGTAATAAAATGTTTTACAATGGATTTTGTTATTTTTCTCCAATATATGTTCAGCTATCTATAATCTTAAATCTATTTTTACAAATTTAGACGTTCTTGAATAGACTTACAAGAATGTACATAGACATTATTTACTTCATTCCTTTCTTTCTGTCCACAACCACTAGCGTCCCTAGCAACCTTTGGATGGCCAGTTGTGGAACGGCAATAGCTAGCGGTGGTTGTCTTCAGCAACCATCAGCTGTTGTCAACAACAACCAGCCAGTAGCCACTGAGACAATAGCCACTGGTGATCCTAGTTCTCCCTTCGGTAAGCCGCGTTCGCACACGCTCCCCTTTGAGATGTTGGGACAACAAGGTGCCCAGTTCGTTGATGGCGCGCTCCAGTATCGTCGCCAAGTGACGGGAGAGGTGGATTTGCCGTCTCCCATCGGAACTGCGGCTCCGCGTCGACCACTACCGGTCCCACCAGTCCAGACGGCTTCACTCGCCTCGCCAAACAAAGATCGAGTTTCGGCGGGTCACTCCAGTAAAGTGAGTTGTGCATTAGTCCGCGTGTTTGCTAGCTAATCTGATGACCCAGTTTGGCTCACAAAAAATAGACTTTAAAAAGCATGTTTGATACTAATACCAAGGAAATATTAAACATAAAATATAAATTAACCAATTTAAGATTCGTCGACGTCGTCAGAAAGCAAACTCTGATCAGCGCGTAGCTTCTCTAACGGTAGCACGAAACCTTACTATAGTTTTGCCACTTTCTCTAAGTTTGTTACATGGTACCAAACAGCGCCAACTAAAAGCTTAGTCGTCTGTATTTTTTAAAATTATGTTTAAATAAGCCATTAAATCAATAGTAAAACACATTAATATTCTTTCACCTAATATAATTTTTTGTAATTATGTGTATATTATTAAATTCGTATTTATGTTTTTGTTCGAAATGAATGTACTACGTTTTATTAAATTACTTTTTTCCGAATCATATATATAACTTATATTTGATATGTATATGCTATGTAGAATAAAACTAATAAAGATATAATACGATAAAATTCAATATTTGTCAACTATAATAATAAATCATTCATTTAAAATCAATGAAAATTGTTTTTTATTGATAAATGTAACGAATGTATTGCAAGTCTAACTACTTTCCCTTGATACCCTTCTTTAAAACTAAATTACTCGAATATAATTAATTTAATAAATATTACTTCTTTTTTTCATTCTTCAAGTTTTAATTATTTACCAGAGTTATGCAAGTAGGTACTAACCTTTTTTGGCCTGTGTGAATATTCTCTCAACCATATTATTTAGGGATACCTGCCTACGACTGCCTTAATCCTATCTGTCCCATTTGCTTCTCCTAGCTTTTGCGTTGGTGTCGGAATCTCTTGCCGAATATTCCGAAACGTCGAAATTCAACAGTGACAAGATGTAAAAGCGATTCCACTAATTTTAGTTGTCGAAAGTTTTCCACCATTGGGGTAGGATTATGATGAAGTCAGTTGGCTGTCTGCTTTGCTACTTACTGTTCAGATGTTGCACGAAGACAGCTACAGTTTGCTTAAATATGCTTTGAATTTTTGTTTTTTGTTAGTCGGGTATTGTTTAATTTGGTTTGATAATTTGCTGTAGATTATTCAATTCCGCTAAATAATCAGTAAATATCTAAATACACAAATAAATTGAAGGATAGAATTTACAAATGTATCTAGTTTTGTTAACGATCCATAAATTCCGTTGTCTGCAATTTAAAATCTAAATTGAGTTAAAGTTGTTTCAAATTTATATTGAATTTGATCGGAAACTACAAGACATTTGACATGTATATATATATATATATACATTTATTTATTTATATCGTGTGTTAATAAAGTAAAGCCTCTTTATTTCACTTTTTATCTTTCTAATATTCATTTGAAACTGTGATTACAAACGAAGTAATATTTTGATGCAATATTTGATATGGTCTCTATGGAACAACATTCTATACTTTAAGGAAACTTGGAATTATTTAATGAATTGATACTTTGTTATAATACTTAATTAAAATTTACCAAATCTTATAACTTTCATTCATGCCAAAAGCCTTAACCATAGTCCACCATTTCTCTGACATTTCGAGCAAGTATAGTTTAAATGAACCTGAACGCGTGAAAGTACCCCTATATGCACATTTTTACTGCATTTCATTCTATCAAAAGCGCAGAACATATATACATACATCCTTGCATATCCACCAACGCATTTTATGTCACTTATCTATTAATTTAAACAACTTTATTGCAAGTACACATATACTAACTGTTATTGATTTTTTCAACGATCTTACTTGAAAATCTCTCAAACTAATGATACAAAATAGTCTTGGATTTATCCTTGATTATATTTAATTGAATCGTTAATTTGCATGTTGTATATTAATACGAGCATTATTTTATACGTAAGCCCGATTTACTTTTATATGTACATACAATTAATTCAAATTGTAATATATATTATATTCTTTTCAGAACACATTACATTATACTATGTAAAGTTCGAAATGCATAAATTTGTGAAAAGTTCTCTTTAAATACAATTATTTTCGAGTTTGTTGCATCCAAGGAAAATAAGATTTTAATTATGTTTGTTTCAGACAGCTTATAACGATTTTATAGTATATTATAACATTGTAACAGTATACATGTATCTATATATTTTTCTTCAAAAATGTTTAAAGTTAAATAGAATAATTTTTATTTCATAATATATTGTTGCAAATTAAAATGTTTACCAACTGTAAATACTTGTTTGTCTTAAATTAATAGTTCATTCTCCGTCTATCTAGTAGGTATAATGTTAGCCCCCCTTATTATACATATTATATGTTATACATTTTTGTATTATTTGTTTATTTATTTACTTAAAAATCTTTAAATCCATTTATAAATAATTTTAAAATGGGGAACTATATATATATGCTTTTGCAGATTTATTTGTATCTAACATATTATATGAATAGTTATTTTAGAAATAAAATTGAAATAGTAGTAATATATATTTTTAATAAACTAGCTATTTTTATTAAAACAAGTATTTTACTTTTTATGTTAAATAATTTATAAATATTATTGGAAAAAAAAATATGAATATTGTTTTTTAGTAAAATCTATTATATAACAAAGAAAACACAATAATAATGTTTTTGAAAAATTGCATAAATAAATCAAACCAATAAATCAAGCTATAAAAACAAAATAAGACTAAAACTGTTAAATATTCAGTATTCTAAATGAAGATTTACTTTGGCGCGCATCATTTTTAATACTAAATATTTCATTTATAAACAAATCATATTGTATATCTTCTAACCAATTATATACAACGGACTAATTTACTATTTATTTCAAATTTTACATAATTTAACCGTACTTAATAGTATACCCATTTCTTTTGATAAATGCTAGATGCCTATATTCTAAAGCCTGGTTCATCGCTCTGTTGTAGTTCCGTTGCTGCTTGTTACAGTAGTCAGCTTACAGTTTGACTACAAAAGTTTAGTTCCGGTTTAGCTTCTCTTTTACTATTGGCTTTCATTATTTTAAAATAATATATATGTATGTGTCGAGCTACATATATAAAAGGTGTAGCTTAGTGTACAAATGTGCAGTATCAATTAGTCGTAATATTACTTTATGATAAATGTTTATAAATACTATCTAATTTATAATCATGTTCTTTTTTTATCAATAATACGTCTCATATTTGTTCATACTTTTTAATTTTCTTAAACCTTTATTCTGAAATTTGCGAGAAATAGTTTCCATGTTTTGAGTGTTTTATAGTCATGTTTATAGTCAGAACGACAATGCTCCTTCAAATGAGGCATATTTCTAATTAACTCAATAATATTTCATTAACCAATTAACTCAATACTTACTGTTTACTATTATTAAAATAAAATAAAAATGAGAATTTAAAAATTGCTGCGAAATGGTTTATATTAGTCTTGGTTCTATTTGTAAATATATAGACAGTGATATAGGAAAATATTCTGCCACTTTGCTTTTTAATATGATAGCAAACACGTTAAATATTGACTATTAATTACGTTATATTCCTATTATACCAATTAACGAAATTTGCAGTTGACTCTTTCCGTCAAATATTTAATTTGATGCGACAATATTTGATGACGTAAATTTTTATCGTTTGACTGCAACAAACTGCGCACGGCAACTTCATTAGGGACTGCAAAGAATAGTCCACAAATTGTAGTAGTCGACAGTGACTACTGCAAACTACAGGACTATGAACCAGGCTTAATTGTCTAGTTTGAACATGTTTCTGGTTTGTATTTTACGCTTTCTCCCCTTTTCAGCGAAGTAGCAATGCCCGTTCATCAAGAGAACATCCATCGGTACTAGATTTGTCATCGGATTTTAGAAAAGTGAGTTATCTTGTGGATGCACACTGACTCTTAGTATGCTTGTTAAACTAAAGGCGTTTTGAAGATAATTCCAAATCTAAACATATATTATATATTCTTTGATTTTTTAATTTGATTAATATATTAATTACACTCTTGTCGTCTATAATTGAAGAATTTTTTAGTTATTTTAATTTTAAAAATAGTATACAACTTTTTATTGACTTTCCGTTTTCCGTTGATTTAACCGTTTTCATTTTGAAAAGTAGCCCCAATCAAATGATGTAAAAAGATTCGTTTAGAAGTATGTCTGTCTGTGTGTATATATGTAATATCAGGATTTATCGTTAATATTGATTTCGTCATTATTTCGTCATAAAGTACACACATTTTATGTTTTGCAATTCTGATTCCATAATTTAAAAAAATTATATTGTTTTCTTATACTCAAAGTTACAATATTGAACACGATATCTTATGTCCAAAGCTAATAAGTGCAAAATAATACTTTTTTGTGTATCATGGTGTATAGTAAAAATATGTCTTCAAATAGAATTTATAACTTGCTTCTAATAATTTAAACCATATACATTATACATATTAATATACATATATATCAAACAATGCTCAAACTAATAAGTTATTAGACAATCGCTCGTCAAAATAAAACCAATATACATTTCCAATTTACATACATGTACCAATTTTGTTACATTTCAATATTGTGATTGTAAACAGATCTTTGTATCAATTTTAGCATTCCTATACAAATATGTGTACATTTTTAGAATATGTACATAATACATGTTTTCAATGTATCAAACTACTCCTGTCAAGCATTTGTTATCCACATAATTTTTATAGTGGAAAAATATATACGAAGTGTCTTTTGCGAATATATTTGGTAGTATAATTGCTTAATAATTCTATTTAGTGTAATCCGTGTATACATTGGGCTATTTATTGTTATACTCTATACTGTTACAAGTTACGGCTAATGTATCCTATGACTACAATAGTTATAGATGGACATTACAATATCCATAACTTTAAGTACTCTAAGTACAAATTCGATGTCAGTTTGGGGTGTATTTTGATGTGAATAGTTTTATTGATTGAGATCTTTCTGCTTCGCTCTATGGTGTATATTTATAAATATATATTATTTAATGTGTAATTCTAATTATGATCCTAATCATAGAGTAATTATACTTAAGTTTCAACTCTTATTGATTCTGTATGCAGTTTTATACTACTATGTTGATACCAGAAACTTTTGCAAAATAATGTTTTAAAAACTGACAGCAGTTAAATCATTTATGCAGTAAAACAGTTTTTGCTACACAGGCAATGAATTATATATTACAGACAACTTACGTGCGTTAGAATTGTATGAATATGTATATTTTGCTCTTAAAATGAATTTAATACAAATATTTAATACTACTTTGTTGATGTCCATTTACATCAAATTCATTAAAATAAAACGATTTTATATTGACAAAACTGAACAACGCAATGCATATGAAATCAATAAGAATCGAAACTCTATGTATAATTACTCTATGATCCTAATCATAATAATTATTATTGACATATTACTCAAGCTCGAATATTATTAGCCTTGTATATTTTTGTTAAAATGTAAACTGCTTTTATTGTATTTACTATACTGTTGGTGTTATTAAATTGTAAAAAATATAGCTGAGAACATTATAAAATTTGATATGTAGCCTTTATAAATAATTATTTACTTTATTTTAGTGCAATAGTTCATCATTTGTTTGAAGAATTTTGTCATTTAAAGAATGTGCTAAAGTCATATTTTATAATTTTACTCATTTTTTAATATTATATATTAATATATTAATATAATGGCTGCTGGCTAAACTCGCCCCTCCCTCTATCTAACTCGCTATGATCTTTGATTGGTCGGCGCTTGCACTCTCCCTTTACCAATTGGCGTGTGTCACGCATACAGTCTTTGGGCTCGTCATCGCTAGGAAGTCCGCACTCCTTTGTCACTACGCCGGGAAGTAGACAGAGTAGCCGCTCGCTCAACTCCCAGGTTCTAGCCCGCCTGTTGGAGTTGGGACGAATGGATGCCGCCAGCTCGGCTAGTGGGACCAGTGACTGTTGCATCGACGATATTCTCAAAGACGAAGAGATGCAGGATGAGATTGCAACTATCACGCGCCACCTACAGGAAGACATGTGTCGTAGGGAGGAAAAGCAGGCAGCTTATGCCCGCCTCTGTAGACGCAGTGCGGTGAGATTTGCATCCTAGCGTGGTGGTCTGTTGCATAAGCCTAATAGATCCAACCAACAGCAAGTAATAAACGCTGCATACAGAAATAGAATACAACACTAGTTATAATTACAGTTGTATTTACTGCATCAGTTAAAGAATTCTATCAATTGACATTTAAAAAAATATTAATATGAATAATTGTAGTCGAATGTTAAAACGAAAAGTCATGGTAACTTTGTCGGGTGCAATAGGAGTGAAAGGATATCTAAAAGGTAGACTTTGCTTCTCGTATAACGATATTTGTAGTATACCTTATATTATATATACTATAATATACTATATACGAGTATATACCAAATTATTCGAGTGTAAAAGTTCTTATAAAAAATTTATAAAAGATGGCTATTTATTGAATACTTTACTCTTATTTCTATTCTATATAGATAAAATAAATGTATTTATAATTAAGAAAACTGCACCTATGCAATAACTACTAAGTGATTAAAACTAGTGTACTATCTATTAATACTATAGATAACAATCAATATTCACAACCATGGTACTTGTTATTTTATTTAGCTAATTATTTGTATCACAATTTTATGGAAATTATATTATATAGCTAAATATACAGTTCAGTTCCATGTAAAATGCTTATTTATTCTTCAAACAAGGCTTGTGTTCCTTACTAGTTTTACATGCAGGGCTTATTAATCAACATTATCTCCAAACGTTTTACTTGTTTATACCGCAGTAGTTTTATGCAACAGACCACTATTATCTATTGCACGCACATGTAGGTCATGTGACTTCTTCAGTCTCTTAGTCTCTTCTCCAATTAATTACTTAAAGCTTTCATTTTCGTTCCTTTATTATAATTTGTTCTTTTTATTTACCTCTGCATCTTTTACGCTTATTATTTTTAGCTAGCCATTTATTATAGGTCAGGAATCAAAAGTGGCACATTTAAAAGTACCTAGCTAAAAATATATGTCAATTACATATGCCTAAAAAGTCAAGAGGTATATTGAACGTATACAATCTTGCTTGTGATATTTAAAATATAATAATGGTACTAATGTCTGCATGATTTAAAGATATAAAAATCAATTTCCAATATTTATTTTTTTGCAATAAATGTTACGCACATTTTATTTTAACTAGTGTACCATTATTATTTATGTTTGAACATTCGCTTTATTAAGGTTACTCTTAATTACTTATTCGAAGTTCGTCCTTATATACTCTCATTTTAATGTTGTATCTTTGAGTTTGCGGTATCCTGAATTTCCACCCATCTGCTATATTGCATTACACTTACCTTGCATAATTTCTTATATTATGAATGTATTGTTTTTATTTCAAAATTTTTCACTTTTGTTAAACACATTTTGTTTGGATATTTTATTTGTGTAGAAACGTGCACAAATATGAATGCATACTAACAGTACACACAATTTTCTTCCCTTCGCTTTGTTTAACTTTTTCCTTCATACTTGTTTTCCTTGTCAGACCTTCACAAAACATGTATTTAATATAAGTACATATATACATTCTTTAATACTCATAAAATATATCATGTTGTTTTAAGTATGTAAAATTGCATAAATACAGCAGTATCGAGAAGTAAAAATATGTCATTTTTCTTTAAGTATTAGCATTATTTTTGTATATATAGTCTTCCAGTTATAAAGAATACGGATTATTCAAAATGAGTAATTGAAACATGAGCCAGTATAAATAGCAAATGTTTGCACATTATTTATTAGTATTTCTGTTAATTAATAAGGAAGGCTTTTTAATCGTTTAATTTAACAAAGGTTTATTATTTTGTTATTTAAAATCACAAAATTAATTCAATGCATAAAGTACACAATGTCGACAACCATTTTTACTAAATACTATCGGATATTTCCAGGGGGAAAATAATGTATATGTAGAGTTCTGATACACATAGTTATAAAATAAGGATATATCATGTTTAATGTTATTATTCTATGTTATTTTACATATGTTTATAGCAATGTAAAGATTAATGTGAATATTGTATTTATTTATTTTTATGGCATATATTTACAATAAAAATTGATAAATATGTTTGATTTCATCACTAAGCTATTCGTTTCTATGAGCATAAATAGCATTATTCGTTATGCCTTTTGTATCTATGCTATTTGTAGTTCAATAATATTTTTTCTGTTCTAGGGGCTCCGCGTAAATACGCCTCACCATGACAACTCAAACGGAGGCAGTGATCTCCCCGAAGAGATTGACTCTGACGAGGATACAGGCGACGGTGTTAACCATGGCAACATGGTAGTGCGGCTGGCAACAGGTAACGAGGAACCGTCATGCAGAAGCGAAATAAAATCAGACACGGAAGACATGGAGGAGATAATCATCGTTGACGGGAAGAAATACCGACAAAAATATAAGAAACACATCGTTATGGAACGGCACACAATGCGTCAAGTTATAATAGCACGGGCTCTTCGTGATGGTAGCGGCCCAGATGTTGACATGGCAACTGTTGACTTCTCAACAGTTCCTGGTGCACCAGCGGCTCTGCTCCAAGCAACTTCACCGGGAAAAATTGAGACAACTACCGCCTTCGATTTTGTCGATAGTGGCGCCTCTCCTGGTTACCAACAATATTCTAGTGCCAGAGTCCCTAGCAACACATGTGGAAGTGGGTCGGAGGGCGAGGAAATGGCAATTATGCGAGAGCCAAAGAAGCCGTCACTTCCATCCGCTAAATCCATGGAACCTCGTGAGTGTTTTTTATATGTTTCTAAAAAACTTTTTTTAAATTTTAATAACTTACTGGTTTACATGCGGTAAATAGACAGTCACAAATACACTTGTCACTTGATTTAATTGTGTCATAATCATCGAGCGCGTCTAGTGGACCTTTTTAACCTATTAGCTGTAACATATACAGTAACTATTATTATACATATCCTTATGTGGAAACGTATCTTTTCGAGCGTAAATACTGGAATTATTTCAGATTATATTAATTTGATATTGTTTTATAAACTAATTAATTCCTACTCGTATAATTAATTTTAAAGTCCAATTTTCTAAATATTCCCTTTTTAAACTGATATCTGCATTAGATTGGCAATTATTTTCTCTTATGGTTTGTTTAATGCAATGTATTAATTGTCCACTCCTTCGCGGTTTAGTGAACAACTACATGTTCCGCTTTGGTGCCTCGGAGTACAAAGACCCGGTCCTGGATCAGCGCTCCTCCACTCTCCTCTTTGACTACTTCCGATCTCAGTGGCACAAGTCCGAGACAGCGGCCTCTCCCCACGAACGCGCGAAGACAATCTCCTATGTGCAGAAGTACAGTCAACAGACTCCGGAGGGAAATATTGTCCATCGTACCACGTGCGTCCGTCAGACTAAACGTGTTCGACTGGTGAGTTCTGTTTTGTGTAGGCTTTAGTGAAAGAAAATTGTCGCTCTTAAACTAGAAGAGGGTTTTTTATCATAATACTTCATATGAATGCTATAAGGTGGGAATTTTGGCAATTTTATTTTATTTTATTTTATGCTATTAATATAGATTCCAAGTATCAAAGAGTAAACCATATTAGGCTCTGTGAATATGCACTTATAGGTATAAAAATAAAACATTTACATTTTGTAAAGTTACATTTATGTTAATTATCTATAAAGCGAGATTATGTTTAATACAAATTTTATGTCAAAATTCCCAATCTATTTTTTATACCCTATCAGATAATGATCATTTCGTTAGAAACAATTTTGTTTTATTTTAAAGTCAACTACAACGGGCCTTTTAAACATAATTATGCTTATCAGATTATAATATAATATATTTATATCGTAATGTATGTATATTATTATTTAATTTATAGCTATTCCTGTGTTAAATAGACTGTCTTTTTTGCTCGGGGGTTTGTTTTAATTAAATTGTGTGTTTTTGGATATTTTGGGTATTATTAACATTATCCGCAAAAAAAGGTTATAGTTACTGCATTAAAGTCATTGTCAATTAGCTGCTTCATTTATCGTAAAACCAGCCGTAGCCCAAATAATCACTATGAAGTAGCTGTTCAGACATTCAATTTACTTTGAGAAAGAAAGCAGACCATGTATCGACAATGCTTGGGATCAATATGGGAAAAGTTGAAAGAGAAATAACTCTCATAACGAGAGTTATTTGCGATCACTGTTTCTGTTTGTAACCTCTTTTTAAAGAAAGACCCTTTGTAATTTTGACAGCAGTGATGAGTTGATAGAAATCCTTTAATATTAACGATATAGGTAACTGAGGCATTTAGAAGACTAGACTAAAAGCAGTTAACATTTCATTTGAAGATATTAATTGCTTAAATCTGTGTAGTATTATATACACATATATTTTTTTGTATCTAGTTATTGTCTTATATTTTTATATTATTCTATTTGCTTCCTATATCCAAATGCCTACTTAAACTATACCCTTGATAAATCCCGTATGTTATTTGTGTGGCAATTTCTGCACCTTAATTTGAGTATCCTAATCTTATTATTCGTGCGCATATTTTTAATCCACATCAGAGTAAATTAATACAATAATATTTTTAATAATACTACATTAAGTAAATAAATATGCAACTATAACTAATTTAATTTTTATGTTTATGTACTTTTATGGATTTTGCGTTTAATTTGTATTGGATAACCATTGTTATGTAATACTTTACGTCGGGTTTTATATGTAATATCAGTATGTCCAATGTTATTTGTATATTCTTGTTTGATGTAATTCCTTTTTGTCATTGTTAGAACACTCTCTTCACCAATTTTAACTATAACACGAATGTAAGTAAAAAAGCAATTAGTTTTTATAGTTCGCGCTCTGTCATTCATCTATATGTATATGTAGATATTTCATAATATGTTTTTGTTATGGATACATAGAGGTGGATCCAGGATTTCAGAAAGATCGGGGGGGTGGGGGAGGGGAAGCAAAGGGGCCCAAGAAGGTGAAAGGGAGTCCCAGACATTGTGAGGTGACCTCAACGGTTATATTTACGTTTATTCAAATGAAATTATATACCGATATTAGCATTAACATATATTTTAATAATAATAGTAGTATTTATTTTTCGTTTGAGAAATATTAAAATATTACAATCACAGAATTAAACAATAAAAAATCGGATAACTTATTTAGATTTATCCCATATTATAATAATTTTAGTTATGTGCAAAAAAACAAGCATGGAAAACAATATTATTATTCGAAAACTATGAATGATAATATATGTATAATACGCTAAACTGCTTTCATTATGATAATGATATTAAGTATAGAAATAAATTCAATTTGTTTACTTTTTTTAGAAATAATGTAAGATTTAGTACTTTCCTGTAAATAATTATTTAGTAGTTAATTATGGTTGTTTTATTTCTATACAACTTTTTCAATTATACACACATAAGCAATATACTGTGTATTTTACAATTTACTATGTCATTTTTTAAGTAGTAGTAAAGACACATATCTTTCAAAGAGTCTGACAGTTGCTTAGCTGTAAACATTAATGCTATTATTCATTGTTATTTAACTATAATTGTATTTAATGCTATTACTTTGCTAACAGAAAAAGCAATTTTTAGGATATATTATTTGGTTTGATTACTATGTATACTAATCTGAATTTCTATTTGGCCCATGACATACACAATTAAAATTAAATGTTTTAATACAAAATTTGAATATCATGTTTATCTGCTATATAAATATAAGTTTTCCGTTTTTAATCCTATAACTATTAGAAATTATCTCCATGAATTTTTACTTGTACCGAATGTGAGGGGCCCACAGAGACATTTTCAGGGGTTCCAAAACAAATTTCCGGACCAATGTTTCCGACGCCTTTGACAAATACATGAAATACTAAACTACCGCAACTTACTTGCGTCTAGACTAACGAAACTAAACAATCAGCAATGTTGAAAAACTGCTGTCTAAAAAAATAATTTACGGTACTGTCTGCTGACACCTAGATGTTTTAAAGGGACCCCACCGCAGAAAAAAGAAGAGGATAGGGTCAGAACTCCCCCCCCCCTCTTGTTCCGCCCATGCGTACCTTCACCAATTATTTTCTGCAAGTTTGACTAACCCCCATATTATTACCCTTTCTGTACCACGTGTGTTCGACCAGGCTTATTCCTGTAACGAGTTGGATGCAATAAGTGAACCATCTGCCAATAATTCAATGGTAGGACAATGGTTTAACAATTTTAATCATACAATATTAAAGTATATGGCCTTCCGGTGTGCCTTTGACTGCTACAACCGTGTTTGATGAGTTGCTATTAATTGAATTAATTAATGTCGAATGTGCACGGTAAATACACACTGACTCCCAATGCGCTTGCTTAATTATAGGGCTTTTAATTACTTGCTGGTTTTCATGTTATGTGGGAAATTGCTAGCCATAACTGCTCTTGTCACGTGATTTCATTGTTGGCTTTAATTAATGACTTCGCGAAAGCTCAAGATTTAATTTTATCTAAGGATTTCTTTCTTTTTTTAAATAATTACTAAAGTAGCAAAATGCATTTTAAACCTCATATAGTGACTTTTATTTATGCTAGAAATTCACTCTTTTTTAACAAAACCAAATTGCAATCCTCCAATTCAAAGTCCCTATTTACTCTGGGAAAATACGCTTCTTGACATTGTTTCAAATGTCTTAATTAATTTGATTTTTTTAATGTAATGTTTTAAAATTTAACAGTAGTATTTTTAATTGAAAAGTTTATTTTTTGGCATTTGACTGATTTAGAAAAGTAACTATACCAAATAATTTCTTATATGATAGGTATTAAGTATTGCTACACAACTTTTATGCATTTATTTTTGTTATATTTACACTGCAAATAAACTTTATCTATTTAAATATAAAATCTCAAAGTTTAACATCATTCCGTCTTATAATATTTTGTCTTCAGAGATGTTAGTTGCTTGCTCTTTATCTGAGTAGTAGTTCCCAAATAGTGATTTTATTAAAGCTGATAAGGTAAGACACATTGGCTGAGACTAAACATGCTACCTACTTTAGTCTTATCTTGTTTTCTGAGACAATCATATCCATTCTCTCTATGTTTGTTTCTCTCTTTCTGTGTTTAGTTAATATTTCAAGTAGCTGTCTATCTTGGCTTTCGGCTCGCTGTAATTTATTAATTATTGATTGTACGGAGATTTGGCCATACCCAAATTGAAATATAACATATAAAGAAAAGCTTTTGTTTGATATTAAGTTTATTGAGGCAGGACGTTTCGTATATCTTTATCAACTGCGATGATACGTCCTGCCTCAGTAAACTTTATTCCAAACAAAAGCTCTTCTTTTTCATTTATTAATTATTGATTAAACTTTTAGTAATACTCTTTTTCAACAGTTCACTTTTAATCGAATGATTTTTATATGATGCTTTTTTATATATGGAATGTTTTTATCTAGCTAAAATTTGTTATTTCTTTTTTAAAGGTTTTGTAAGTGTTTTTATTTATTGATTTTCATAATAATGTAATTGTTTATTATAGTAGTTCAGTCTTTCTAAACAAAATTGTTTTGTTGTATTTTGTTTGTGTGAAAATATATGATAGTAAGTGATATTATATATACATCACGTGTGTATGTGTTTACTATACGCTGAATTATATTGTGCGTTTGTATATAAGTCACAAAGATTAATGTTATCTAATTTTCATTAAATATGTTTATACATCTAAAAGTTGTATAGTATGGGTATTATTATTGATAAATGTTGATTCATTATTCGTTCGAAAATAATAATAAATGATAAAAGTAGATAAATTTCACTATGCACTAGAATAAATACCAAATTATTATTTTTTAACTCTTACACTCTTACTCTTAGTTTTTTATTATTTAATATATTATTATTCAGAAGTTTGTTATTTTATATTGTGAAACACATCAAATGTATCGTTGGTTGATCAGAAATCTATTTGCGCAACAATATTTATTTTTCTATTTTATACAAACACGTAAAACAAATTGCTCTTCAGTACTTTTTGTATTTTTTTAAAGTTCTGCTGAAATACTTTTAAACATTTGAATTATTACCGCGTTCCCTTCAGTAATTTAATCAACTCAATAAATATTGACGCCAATTTCTTATGGAACCCAAACTGTTTTATTAATAATTTAATCAATCGATATTCTTCTCCAAGTTAATGATTTTATGTGTATTTTACATAAAATATATATGTTTATCACGACACTTTCCTGGCATACCTATAAATGAATATGCTATGAAGCATAATATATGAATACGAAAATTCTAAGATGTCTTTTTATTAAATTTACTCCTTCTGATAACAAGCGATCAATATTTACCTCTGAATTGTTTCGTTATATGAGTAAATTCTAATAAAATTGGTTATACATTTATTAAATATTGCAATATTATATGTGTACTTTCTTTACGAATGCCTAAAAGGTTGAATAAAATATTTTCCAATTATTTACATATATACATACATAAAGTAAATATATCTAACTTTATTCAAATTTGTAATTAAATTTTTCGGGTCTGTTTTAAATATTGAATTCTGCATCTATACCTAGTAACAGTATCTATTCGATGTACAGTATCTATAGTGCTACTGCATCTATAGTGTCTCCTGTATACTGATATAGAAAAGTTGGAGAATATTTTTAATGATATTTAAGGGAAATATTTTATTAATTCGAGGCCTCCGGAATAAATATCGCAAGATATGCTGGGTTGTAATTACATTATTTTATCTGAAACAATTTTTTCTTATTTCATTTAGACAAATCGCAAGCATGTAGAAAAATATTGTAAATATTACGAATACAACTGCTTTCGACTTAAAATCTTTTTTTATTTTTTTATTTTGAGGGTATTTATATATTATAATATTTACATGTATTAATATGAAATATTTGATTTCTCTGTATCTATGATTGATATGTTTTTGTATACTATTTCTTCACATCGGCAAACCTATGTAAACAGGGCCTTTCTGAAGTTTATTTACTTTCAGATTATAGTCTTTTATTTCATCTTATTTTGAAAGATTTCTCACAAGTAGACCATACATACTTTGTTATCCTCTGTACTTGCTTGGATTATAAAAGTGTTAAATACATTAACATCTATTAAAAAATTGTCATTTTTCAGTCTAAATGATATTACATAATTATAATAATATATTATTATCGTGAATTTATATTTTTTGTAAAATAATGCATTACAAGTTATTACCAGCAAAACATAGCCTCCATTTCAAAAATAATTATATAACTGTAAGGAACTATACATTTGAAATAACACTTGTATATTAAATCTGTAAAGTATCATTACTCCGTCTTCAATGTTTATATAATCAAGTTATTTGATATCTACTTAATTTAGTTTTAATTAATTTAAAAATAAAATGTATGTTTAATCTTTTTCAATACTACTAATATTCATATCAATTCTAAAATATCTATACGCACAAAACTGTCTAACTTTTTATAAGAAGTAACAAGTAGAAGCGGGTCTATTATTCGAAGTATGGCTTGAATAGCAGTATATTTTTGTATAATAAACGGCCCATCGTCCCAGTCTCTAATAATTGTATTTATTACCCTCACCTCTAATTGCGCCTTGTTTCTACTACCTTTCTATGGTTACTGCCGACTAATCAGCACTCAAAGGACATCCCAACAGGAGACCAAGACACACGCACAGGATCTTCAAGTGGATCTTCCACTAGTGCTATGTCAGACATTGGTGGAGGCAGTGATCCTCACTTCAACTTTGTTTCTACGGGCGCCTGTAGTGTGGCTAGCGTCCCTAGTAATCCGGCTTCGTGTTCCTCGTCGGTTGACCGCCATCTGGATACCGTCACTTATGATAGGTTGGTCGTTGGTACTTTTCTTTATACATGTCAGATTGAAGTAAAAACCACTTGAACATTTTTTGAAGAATTAATATAAATTTATTTGAAAAATAGACCAAGCTTTCAATGTATCATCACATCATAATCATGGTCAGAAAATATAAAAAGGCTGCAATAAAAGTCTTATATACAGAAAGAAGAGCGTCAAAGCTACATAATAAAACAAATAAATAAACAAGTAGTGAGTGAAAATTACAAAATAGACTTAATAATACATTTGGCTATACCTATACTGCCATTGACATTAAAAAATCCAGCATTAAGATTGAGATAGTTGGCTTTATGAAAATTAATAAAAGCGACTTCAAGAACACGCCTCACTTTTTGATTACTACAATTATAAAGATTGAAGAAGAATTAAATAATTAGAATTAGAAGAATGGACAGCAAGGGCGTTGTTAAAGTTATAATTAACAATAGCAGATTTGAGTTTTTTAATGCGAGTGGATAAGTCACGGCCACTCTCACTAATGTAAAATTTATCACAATCTTTACAAGGAATTTTGTAAACACCATCTTTAGATTTAACATTAGGGACATTGGAAACAATACAAAATTTCATGGACGAAGGATAAGTGAAAATAATATCAGAATCTAAGATGGGAATAAAGGGAACGAAAATCTTTTATTCCCTATATATCTATAAAAGCTTTTATTAATTTTCATAAAGCCAACTATCTAAATCTTAATTCTGGATTTTTTAATGTCAATGGCAGTATAGTCAAATGTCTTATTAATTTGTTTTATTATGTAACCTTGACGCTCTTCTCTCTGTATATAAGACTTTTATTATAGCCTTTTTATATTTTCTGACCGTGATTATGATGTGATGATACATAGAAAGCTCGGTCTATTTTTCAAATAAATTTATTTTAATGCTTAAAAAAAAATTTTATGTGGTTTTTACTTTATTCGCTCTGCAGTGACATTACTGTTTTAATCTACTGAACATGTCAGATTGTTAATGACTACTGTATTATTACTGCCGCATACGAATCTACCTGTATGTCTAACTCTATCTTTGTACAGTACACATGTCTGTCTATCTGAAATTTGTTTTGTCTGTCTATTGTGTTTGTTTGTTGTTTATCGGTCTATTCGTCTATTTTTATGTTACAAGGTTATTGAGTACTGAAAATTACCAAATTAATCGTACATCAGATTGTTCCTTTTATATTGTATGTAGTTCCGCGATTTTCACATGTTCATAAATTATATTTTGTATAATATAATTAATTATTTTTGAGGACTGTAAGTTTATTTATTTAAAAGGATGGTACCATTAATTATAATGTTTTTATTACTGGAAGCTAATGAGTAACTGATGTTTCTTTTATTCAATGTTTAACGATTTTTCTTGGTTAATGTTAAAATTGTGAAATAATTACTAGTTTGTGGCATGTTTATTTTTGTTTAGTATTAGTAGTTATGTTTATGTTGGTTTTTATTTAATATGTTGATTAAGATATTTGCTTTTATTGACTATTCATTTGGTGACAGATTTATAAAACAACAATTTTTATAGCAATGATTTAATTACAGTATTTTTAGTCAAGCGCAAAACATAATAATGAATAATATGGACATGTATTTCCATCTGCATGAAACTGTTTTATACATATTTTCAGTTATAGTTATTATTACCTATATAGTTTATAATCCTTAATAATATATTTTTATTTTTATTCAAAAACTATAATTATTTTATTTTTAATTTGAAGTTGTCAGCCTTACCGAGCATGTATTGTATAATGAACCTGTTAAATTAAAAAATATCTTGTCAGAAGAAAGTATGACTCAGCTGCTGCAATCATTAGTGGTATCAACTAATGTAAATATTTTGCGATTCAAATCTTAGGTGGCAGTATACTACTTATCCATGCACACTTAGGATTTCCCGCGTTAATCCTTCTGGCAGTCTTATTCAGAACAGGTAAACTTATCAGCACTTAGATGAACTATAGATATTTTTGCATTTCACAGTGCATAGTTGACTGTTATATAACCTATGTATTACGTAGTTCTGTGTATGAATGTTTGGTAACTTGTTCAACATTCCCTCACGGGAATGGAATTTCTTAACTTACAAAACCCATTATGTTAACTATTGAAGAAACCGAAGAAAGGTGAATTATTTTATATTTAATTTGTACACAGATGTAGTATTGCTTCAATTATTAGTTTATTTTTTGCTATAACATTTTTTCAAAACAATTAGAATGTTTTTTATGTGTAAAATAATTTGATATAGGTATATATTTTTTCACAGTTATCCTTTATTGTGGCTGATTTGCCTGGGTTTAATACAGAACTCCTGAACTATTAGATTCTTCACTGTAATTAATAACTTTAACTAAATGTAAACATTTATGTTCCTTATATTATGTATATATAATAACTACATATGATTCAAATGTATGTTTTAAATTTTAAACATTTAGAATATATACGCGTGTAGGTACTGATAATTTTCGAATTTAAATTTTATATGATTTGTTAATACTTATCAATATACATTATGGGTATCCAATTAGATGATATATTAATATAATAATTTAATATGTAAAATTTTACAAATGTTTATTATGTACCTTTAAATAATACTATTACTTAAAATGACAAATAACAGTTGAATATATAAACTAAAGTATTAGACGATTAATTAAATTTATAATCGACCCTAAAAAATGCAAACTAAATATAGCTATAAAGATAATTATAGTATTTTTACAAAGTTTTTATAAAGCTTATATTTGTAAAAGCAGTATAGATTATATTAGGTCTATTATAAGATCCATAAACTTCAATTTATGAATATTTTACGTCCAGCTAAAATTTTAAATTGAGAGAAACGATAAAAGGTTAAACATATTATATTGCTGTATGTATATTACATGTTGTACCTTTTCTTAGATCGTATAAATAGTAATGCATATAATTCAGTCTAAGTTATATTATTGGATTTTAGTAAAATAATACTATTATATTCAACAATATTCTTAACGGTCAAATGTTCAGTATTTTTGCCATCAACATCCCGATCCACGTTTAGTCATGATGATTCATCAATTCTTCATCTCTTTGGGATGTGTCCAGTTTACCTGCACTAAATGAATTTTAACTTCATGGCATATATATAGGGGAGAATTGATTTATTCGGGAGGCGTTTTATCCTGATAACTATATCTTATAAGGACAATAGCGAAATTTATTATATTATGATAAAAGGAGGAAATATAAGTCTCTCTTCTTATGATAACATCTAATCGACAGCAGCTTCTGTCATGTAAGTTTAGGATAATATTATATATACTATTTAACACATATTGTAATGAATTACATGCCTACTTCAATATTTTTCGACTATTTTATTAAATATATAATATTATTTATTATGGTATTTGATGTACACGTATTTATAGTTGTCAATGTATACTTTAATCATAATTATAAACATTAATTTATTGAAGTATATATGTAAATATAAAAGTTAACTATACACAATCACATGCTGACAAAGTTGCCAATAATATGCGTTAATGTTAATGCCTACTCAAATTTATTGTTTTGATTTTTGTTGTTGATTTTTAATATCAAGCGCAATGTCATATATTTAATTTTTTAAATAGTTTAAAAGCCAAGTTTTAAAGTTGTATATAGACATTATCGATTTTCAAGTTAATATTCCACTAGTTACCTGAATTAAACAAATAATGCCTTTTTTCAACTCGTTTAAAAATTTAATACTTTCAACTTGTATATAAAATTGATTCACAATATAAACTTTTCTTTTTCGTTTAGCTTAATGCCAATTGGTGGAACAGCTCTGGAGTCAGATAAGAGCATTGTTATATCATCACAACCGATCAATACTCGAAGTTCTTGGTCATCCATTCTAGAGGAGATTGATGCTAGACCATACCTGGTCTTCATGGACAGTGATGTGAGTATTGGTGCTCAATTACTTTAATATATTTAACACAAAAATAGTAAGATATAAATTGAGATTTCATACTATACTAATCTAAATTAATAGTAGTACGAATAGTCTTGATAAACTAACTGAACGCATTATTTTTTCCCACATTTATCTTATTAATAATTGTCTGAGCAAGATTGTGGCATCGATTTTTATACTAAATTGCAAATTCAGCTTTTTTTTGCTTACTATATTTTTATCACTTACAACTTGGTCTCCATAGGTAATCATACTGGGTAGTCAGGAAGTCATATTGCGCTTTATTGAGTAAGGCAATAGTACGTATATTTCACGCGATAAAATAAAACTAAAAGCGCACTATGTCAATGTTTTTAAAGTCAAAGCTTTGTGTTCAAATAGCTTTTAAGAATATTTTAAGTACTATATCGATGAAGCTCAGGGAAAATACGTTTTTTGTTCATAAATAATACTATAATTAATATTAATTAATACTTATAATAATATCATTTTATTAAAATCTACGTGTCGTTATAGCTTTACATAAAAATTATTATGTATGCCATAAAACATAAATATATATATAATACCTTAGTTATACTACATTATTATAATTATTCGAGCATTTTTCATCTGAATTCTAGGCCGGATCCACAGAAATTAATGTTCGAGCTGGTCCCATCGATGCTCTCATTGTCTACGCAACACAGATCGGTCAAGTCAGTCCGGATTGTAAGTTGGTATTAACTCTCCTTTTTGCTTAGGTTCCTACATTTGGATATTAGGATATATTAAACGAACTAAACACCATCCATTTTTCAGTTGTATTCTTTTATCTTTTAAGTAAGGCAATTTTTTCAATTAAAAATAATATTAACGGAGTTTAAATTGAATAAAATCCTACTTTTCAGCAATTCAATTGTGTTTATTGGAATATATCCTATGATATACGGTAGATCTACTGTTATTTTTAGTAGATTAACTGCGGAGAATACATGTAATCTACTAGT